>JANAVB010003400.1:37265358-37442858 GCA_029216955.1 Iris pallida | reverse complement strand
GATCACCCTGACGAATTCCCCTGTTGCTCCTGAAAAATCCATATGGCTGTCCTTTAATGAGAACGGAGAATGTGGCAGTGGATATGCACTCCCGCACTCGCGAAATCCATGTCTGATCAAACCCCATTTCCTGCATAATGTGGCACACAAAGTCCCGGTTCACCATGTCGTACGCCTTCCTCAAGTCCAGCTTGAGACATGCCTTCTGGCCCCCTTTCTTGTTAAAGTTTCGGATCAGCTCATGCCCCAGGAGGTTATTCTACGCGATGCTTCGACCTCTGATAAATGCGGCCTGATTCTCTGATATCAGTTCTTGTAAAACTCTCTCCATCCGCCGACACATTATATGTGTGATAATCTTATATATATAATTGCAGCATGCAATGGGCCTAAACTCCGCCAGCTCTACCGCACCTTCTTTCTTTGGTACCAAGGTTAGAAAGGTGTGATTTATTTCCTTTAGTAATCGACCATTTATGAAGAAGTCAGTAACAACCTTCGGCACCTGCTCTCGAACGTCCTCCCAGTGAAGTTTATAGAATTTGCTATTGAACCCATCCGAGCCAGGTGCCTTATCCGGATCCGAGTTTTTCACCACCTCCTCTATTTTGCCAACCAGGATCGGCGCCAATAAGACTTTATTTTCCGCCTCTGTTACAATCTTTTTGTAGATCAAATTTGGAAACTGAGTCAGATAATTATTTTGATTGCAAAGTTGGGTATAATACCTGACCGCCTCTACTTGTATGACTGACGCTGCTGAGATTTCTTTGCCCTGGCTGTCTAGCAATTTGTTGATGCTGTTGCAGTGCTGTCGCGCCCGTACCACATCATAATAGAATTTGGTAAATCGGCCCCCTTCTCTGAGCCACGTACATTTTGCCCGTTGTGCCATCTGGATTTCCTCTTCCATACATAGTTCGCCCACCTCTTGTATCAGCTCCCGCTCCATGGTAGCAATCTCCGGATTAGTGCCATCCACTTGAAGTTGCTCTTGAGCCACTCTCAATTGGCGCTCTTTGTCAGCAAGAGTCGAACAGGTTCGATTTTTATTCCACGTACGTAGGCCGAGTTTGATTTGCTTAAGCTTGTGTGCAAATCGGTATTGAGGGTTGCCCTGGACATCCGCCTGTAACCCTGCGTAGACCACCTCATTGTATCCTTTCGATAAGTGCCAGGCATTATTATATCTAAAAGGATGAGTCTTCTTTAGCTCCACCTTGTGCAAATCTACGTAAATCGGAGAATGATCGCTGGTGCCGGCTCTCAAACCTTCTGCTACCGTGTTGGGAAATATATCAAACCACAGTCGGTTTTCCAATGTACGATCTAATTGGAAGATCACCCGTTTATGTATGGATTTATTATTCCAAGTCCACAAATGGCCCACCCGATCCAGACCCCCCAAACCAGACTTCAGGAGGCAGTCCTGGAAGTCCCGTAACATACTGTTTGGGATCTTTCTTCCACCAATCTTCTCATACCCATATAATACGGAGTTGAAGTCCCCCATCACCAACATCGGGAGGCTCAGTTGGTGTTCTGCTAGAAAGCTCAGGCGAATAAGATCCTGCCAAAGCGTCCCTCTGCGAATCCTGTCATTGTGGCCATATACTGCACATAATATGAACTTGAAGCCACCCTTATTGGTGAACACCACCGCCATAACCTGCTCGGACGAGTGAATATTACGCCCAACCCAGCTCCCTTTATCCCAACGGATCCATATGTGAGCCATGCCGCATATATGCAGATTATTAACCTGTTGCCATTGTGAGGGAGTCCGACGTTCCATAACATGCTCCGACTTAATTTTGTTTCCAATAGTGCTATAATCGAACACTTTTTCTTCCGAATCACCTCACTAATTTCCTTCCATCTACCAAGCGAACATGCTCCTCTAACGTTCCATGAGATCACTGACATGAGGAATTCGAATGGTCCCCATTTAACTTTCGGAGCCTAACAACTGGAGAATTGTTGGGATCTTGCTCGTGCATGTTGCCGCGTTCATCTTCTCCCTCTTGGTTCGAACTTCCCGCTGCTGCACCCTGGGTAAGGAGTAGCCACTTCGGGTTGACTCTAGCCATGGCTAGTGCCTCGTCTCCTTCTCCTTGTCGATGTTGTTCTTGGTCGTCTTCTCCCGCGTATACCGCTTGCCGCTTTCTACTTGGGAGGGACGTTCCTCCCTGAGTTTTCCCTTTGCTACCCTTCCCTACTAGCCCAGCTCTTCGCCTCGTAGTCATCCCCTCATATGTCACCGGTCTCGCCTTGAATGTCAGCTGATCCTTCTCCATGCCTTGATTGCCAACCAAGACTAATGCCTTGCTACCAGGAACCTCCTGTGTGTCTTTCTTTCTCCTATCTACCATGCCTCTCATGTCGCCTTGTAATGAATTGTTGTCCTTGCCGCCTTCTATTTGTATTATAGCTATTTCCATCCCTTCATCCCTACGCTGTTTCCTCCTGTCCCGAGTACTCCATCCTCTCGCATTCTTCCCGGACCTCGATATGGTCGCCGTCCCCCTGAACATGGTCCCCCATTGCTTCCTTGTTGGGTGAATCTCCTCCGCCCTCCTTAGCTATTTTACATTGTTGAGTGATATGGGCGAAGCATCTGTAAGCCCGGCAAATCGGTGGTACCCAGTCATATTCCACGCTTTGTTGGAACACTTCCCCTAAGGGAACTTCATACTCGACAACTCGTGGGAGTTGTCTGGTAGCTTCAATTTCTACGAATACTCTGGCATACATCAGTCTGGTTCGTGCGATAGTTGCTTCATCTCCTTTAATCGGTTTCCCGACTAAACTGGCCAATTTCATAATCATCGTCGAGTTCCAAACCGATATTGGCAACCCCGAGAATCTAATCCATACTGGCACGGTATGTAAAGATCTCTCTCACATTTAAAACTTGGGTGCCACTCTTTCAGAATCACCAATCTCCCGTCAAACGTCCAAGGGCCCCCTTATAAAATCCGCTCGACATCTTCTTGCAGCCCGAATCTAACAAAGAACACATCATCCCGAGCGAAGAATTCCATACTACTTTTTGGACACCAGACCCTCGTGGCGAATGCCCGAATTTGTCCATAAAAAGGTTTGTCTCCCAGGACATAAAATAATTGTGTTTTGCCAATACGCAGAAGTTTCGGCCAGCTCTTCCTCCTCGAACACTGCCCGTTGTCCGCCATCTATGAGTTTTGGTTCAATATACTGCATATTTCCTAGTTGTTATTCTGCGACACCCCGACACAGGTCTGCCCAGGATTTCCCTCTACTGGCTCCACCCATAGTCTCCTTCCCTTTATTGAAGCTTCTCTCAGCCGTCACCTTCAACTGTACTCCATTACTTCCTCGTGCATTGGCCGATCCTTGTCTTCTTTCTACCCATCTTTCCTTTCTAATCTCCTGATCATGTGGGATGCCTGGTCGAAATCCTTGGGAGCCCCTTCTCCAGCCTTAGACGTTGATCGGTCTGCTCCTACCTCGCCGTCGACTTGCCACTGTTGTCTATCCTCCCTTTGTCATCCGCCCTTTGCTCCAGATTCCTCGCCATCGCCCCCAGGTCCCATGTGACCGGGCCACTTAAGCCACCACCTCCATGCCCTTCCCCCTTGTCGTCGTAGGATCTAGCCAACGGGGCGGCTCCGTCCCCCGTCGTTCCCGAAGAAGAGCCTGGTGTCGATTTCTGAAACCCTAGTAGAGCAAATCGGCTCATGTTTTTATATCAAATAGGCACGGATCAAAAGCTCGACGAGGGGAGCCCCGCCAAAGCCCCCCTCCCGCGCCATCGGACCGGGGGCCCGCGTGGCTTCCCTTAGCATTGTCCTTCGGACTCTACTCCAGACACTGGGGATTCCGATGCATCGTCTGACTGCTTCCAATACTATAATCAGCGGCTTCGACGCTGGAAAGAACGAGCCTCTGGGCAGGATCCGGCTGAAGTGCCATATCGGTGATCTCACACAGAAGTGACTTGCTACGTTATTGACGCCGATATCAACTACAACATCTTGCTGGGACGTCCGTGGATACATGAGTACATGGTGGTGCCATCTACCCTCCACCAGTACATAAAGTATGTGTCTACCAACGACATAGTCTGGACGAAGTTTGCTGATGTTGATCCCTTCAGAGGGATCGAGGCATTCTTCACTGATACAACCCCGTCAAACACCGGTATAACCCCGTCGAGAAGGAGTGCGTGACTCTGGTATTTGCCATTCAGAAGACTCGCCACTACGTCTCGATAAGACGATCCATGTCATCTCTCGAGTCAATCCACTTAGAGTCCTTATGACAAAGCCTGGAACGCTTGTAATCCCCCTAAATTTTTACTACAATTTTTTTAAAATTAATTTTGGTATTGGGATTATTTTTCTTATTTGTACGTCGAGTGTGAAGCATATATTTTTTTTATAAAAAGTTTTACTACAAGACTTTCTCCACGTAGAGAATAAGTTTAGTTTTCGAAAATAGTATAAGGTGTATATTTTTCTGTAAAGTGATAGCATGATATTGTCAAACCTTATTTTTTTATAAAGACCATTTTAATTATTGTACAAGTATATAGTAGTAATTTAGAAAACTATGATTATGTAAATATTTGCATAAGAGGTACATGAAATGTAATCCATGTATATATATTTGGATTTTCGAAATTAATTATTGTTATTATTTTAATATTTCGAAAACGATATTTTAAAAATGTTGTTTGATTTAATGTTTGCTTAATTATGGTAATTTAAATTTAGAAAAGATTTTAGTGACTTTATTTTAAATAACTTTTAAATTAAAAGATGGGATTATCTAGATTTAACTTGGTTTTTGATTTTATTGAATTGAGTTTAAATTGATTTAAATTAAATGATGAAGTATTTATTGGGGATTTAAACCTTCCTACTCCTTATCCAACTAGGAGCTTCCACCTCCTATATAAGAAGAGGCGCTCTTTTTCCATAAATTTTACAACCAAATTTCTCCACCAAAGTTTGTGCATCGTGTCCGTGTCCTCCTTTCCATCCGCTATGTTTTCTATTACAAATACAATATTTCTCCATCCCGTCCAACAATCCCGGACCTTGACACCATCTGTGTCACGCAAGACAAACCACCACTCCCATCCCCGATCCCTCGTCTCCGGCCATCTACTGTCACCACCCAACTCTGACTCTCGCCACCACGATAACAGTTCTCCCCGCAGACCCCTGCTCACGGCCTACACCAACACCACCACCATGTCCGTCCCACTACGGCCCCGACTCCGTCTACCAAACACCCTGCAAACACCACCCACAGCCACCGTCACCACTACCGCTCGACCCCACCCCCATTAACCACCACCCTTCCCGTCAACGTCCACAACACCACCACCATCACCATATATCACCAACTTTATCACCCAGCTCCCTCATCATCCTCACCACTTCACCCGGACCACTCTGACCCCGTGGCTGCAGCTGGCTCCGGCAAACCACACTCCCTATCTTCGTCCCAACACGACCCTTCCCTGTCACCGTCCGCGGTCATTCCCGACAGAGCAACACTACCGCCACCATCACCAACAGAAAACTTAAATCTCAACGCCACCACCACTAGATAAGAATATGAAGGGGGACCATAACCTGACTGACCGACCGACCACGCCGCCACGAGCTCTGCCGCCCCTGCCTCGACCACGGAGCCGCCCTGGCGCCGCCTCCACGAGTAGTACCACACATGTGCGCCTCCCCGGCGAGCTTCTCAGATCCGCGCCTAGTCCTCCGCCGGCGACTCCGCCCGCCCCGAGGAACCCCTCTGCCAGAAGACCGCCCCTGTTCGCCAAAATCTGCCGCTCTTGCTGAGACCCCCTCCGACCTAGTCTTCCCCCAAGCTACCAGATTATACCAAGCATCGGCTCTCTTCCGGCACGAGTCGACCGTGCGAGCATAGCGTGCGCCCTCCGGTGCAGCTCCCGCGCTCCTTCCTCGGTCAGCCGATCGGCGCTTCGCCCCTACGGTAAGCGCCACTGCCTCTATCCGTCTCCCTCTCTCTATCTCTCACGCTTCTCCCTCCCAAAGTCACTCTCTTCTCCCCTAATTTTTTTTAACTCTCAATAAGTGTCACGCCCCAGAACTAGAATACTAGAGAGCGGGGGCGGACATAGCCAGCTACGTATATTGAAGTGCAACCCACCTCGCTATACGGTCATGGCTGTCTAGATACATGAGGGTTTAACTATAAGCCATCAGTCTCTTATGGTTATGAACAAGCCTATTGTCTCAATCTCAAGCAAGTAACAGCAGTTACAAGATGTCAGAGCACCAAATATACAATAGTAAGGCGTCCCATACATTACATATTTGGATGATCATGAAGCTAGCCATACAAAATGTGAAGACTAACAAGAGTTTCAGTCATACATGATCAATCCTAGGATTTGTTAATCATGCTACAGTCCGTAGGCAGACAGTAAGTAAGTGCAATCGAGCTAACACGTGCTCGTCGGCTAAACGCCTCAAAAGGAGACTTTTACAATAGAGTGGGAGAGCCAAAAATAAACCCACTCGTTGCCAGGGTTACGCCTGGTGGTCACCATCTGGCTGGAAGGTAGGGAGATCCTCTGGAGCTGCTCCGGTATCTGGCCATGCAAAACCAGCTGGGTCAGATCCCAGAAAGAGCAAGTGCCACAAAGGAGGCTTCACTTAAGAACTAAAACCAACATATCAGAACATAAAATAAGAAAGATAATAATAAGACATGAAATCTAAATAGGGAAATAAATATCAAGAAGATGAGAAATTATTTCGATCAGTTATTGATAAGGTAAGAATAAGCAATCATGTTACCGAAGTAACCAGGTACTGGGACAAGACAAGGCTTAGACTGGTTAGACTCCATCCAACATTCATGGCCAAGCAATAAGTACGGCTTGATACTTTAACTAACTAGGGTTATCACAGGCCTAGTTACTAGCAAGATGCAATGAGATGTTCCAACAGCCACAAGCCCTGCAGACCATTCAGGTTATCCAGACGGAATTAGGGGTTGAGTTCATGTGGGTACATCGTCCAAGAAACGCATGTACCCTTAAGTAGCTTGAAGGGTGCAACACATGACAGTGTGCTGGAAATGTGCCCTACTCGACGACAGGCTACAAATCCCATGATGGGGCGTCCAGATAACAGGATTGCCTGTAGCTGGGAAATCTCTTCATGACTACTGGATTATTCTAGTTATTAGCCTTAGCCAGTTTCAGTAGGTACCCCTGACCGTGGTACTCAGGGGTCCCTGCCCTAGACATGATGCAAGACAATACTGGTTCATTTATACAAACACAATCGCCCACAGTGTCCAGGCCATTCATTCTTGTCATGTCATGCTAGCCGTCGCAACAACATATCGAGGTATATCATGTTAGGTCTACTTATCAAGAGTGCGCCACGACGGGCCACTATCATGTCATGTTACTTGTCAAGAGTGTACCACGACGGGTCACTATCGTGTTCTATCCCTACATTATCATGTCGTGTTCATGTAAAAGTCATGCCAATATTGAAATCATGCCACGTCCAAAACATAACCCTGCCATGAGGGTTGCCGCAAAAGACTGGCCGCATGGGGTTGCCGCATAAGGCTGGCCGCATGGGGTTGCCGCATAAGACTGGCCGTATAGGGTTGTCGCATAAGGCTGGCCGCATGGGGTTGCCGCATAAGGCTGGCCGCATGAGGGTTGCCGCAAAAGGCTGGCCGCATGGGGTTGCCGCAAAAGGCTGGCCGCATGGGGTTGCCGCAAAAGGCTGGCCGCATGGGGTTGCCGCATAAGGCTGGCCGCATGGGGTTGCCGCATAAGGCTGGCCCCATGGGATTGCCGCATAAGGCTGGCCGCATGGGGTTGCCGCATAAGGCTGGGCGCATGGGATTTCCGCAAAAGGCTTTTCTTCTTCTCCATAGATCCGAGAAGAAGAACCATGGAAACCATGGCTTCCAAGCTCCATCAATCCTTCATTTAAAGTCAAAATTCGGACTTCCATAGGTCAAAATGGGGTAGAACGAAATTCTCTACAACATGGAAGAATCAAAACTTGAAAATAACAAGGTTTAATAGATCAAAACCCAAGAAATCCAAAAATACAATAAACTTAGATCTACATAAAATGAACCATAGAAATTAAAAATGCTAAGTACTAAAGTGTCTTAGAATCTCGTGAGGAAGACAATGAAATAACAAAATTGAGTTCCTCCATGAAGCAAGTTGCACTTGCCTAAGCTCTTGGTAGGTGGAGAGAGTTAATGGAGGAAGAAGAAGATGTAAATGAAGAAGTGAATAAGGAGAGAGAAAGGGGTTGGTGGCTTATAAAGAGGGGGGGGGGTTAGCATGTGGGGTCAAGTCCTAACAAACCGAGCCCAACCAAATATACCAAGACAAGACAAGCCGAACCAGGATGAACCCAAAATAAACCAAGGTAAGATTAAACCAGGATCAAGCTAAGCAAGACAAGTCTAACTACGGGTCGGAATTCTGTACACGTATACTGGAAATACGTATAACAAAAAATGGAGGTGACAACTCTACCCACCTTAAAAGAATTTCGTCCTCGAAATTTAATCAAGAGGCTAGAGATGTTGGGGCAAGCTATATTAATCATAAGCAAGCTACGACTAGCAGTCAACAAGCAATCATTCATGCAAGCAAGGAATTAAAAACATAAGGCATAAGGAAGACATTATACCTTATGAGTCAAATAGGTGTGGATATCGCGAGCGGATATCATCCTCACGCTCCCACGTGACTCACCCAAGGAGTGATGACCCCAAGCAACACGGACTAACTTGATAGTCTTGTTCTTGAGTATCTTCTCTCTTCGGTCCAATATGGATACGGGTCTTTCCTCATACGAAAGGTTGGTACCAACAACCAATTCCGAATGATCAAGGACATGACTCGGATCCAGGATATACCGTCGTAATTGGGATACATGAAGACATCATGCACCTCATGTAACGACGGTAGAAGAGCGAGACGATAGGGCACATCTCCTACTCGTTCTAGAATGTCGAATGGCCCTATATACCTAGGACTAAGCTTTCCCCATATGCCGAAACGAATGACGCCACGGGTAGGCGAGATCCTAAGGAATACATGGTCGCCGACAGAAAATTCAAGGGGACGTCGATGAGAATCGGCCCAATGACGCTGGCGATCTTGCGCAACTCAAAGATGATCTCTGACTTGCCTGACCACCTCAATAGTCCGTGTGATCATCTCTGGACCAAGCATCTGCCTCTCGTCCATACCATCCCATGCTAACGGAGATCTGCACTTTCTGCCGTACAAGGCCTCAAAGGGTGCCATCTGGATACTGGCCTGGAAACTATTGTTATAGGAGAACTCCACGAGATGCAGGTAATCTTTCCATGAATCACCGAAGTCGAGTGTACATGGCCGCAACATATCTTCAAGAGTCTGGATCGTGCGTTCTGACTGACCATCTGTCTGCGAATGATAAGCTGAACTGAACTTGAGACGAGTCCCCAAACCTTTCTGAAGACTCTGCTAAAAGTGCGATGTGAATCTTGAATCTCTGTCGGATACAATACTGACTGGTACTCCATGCAACCTGACTATCTGCCTGAGGTATATCTCTGCAAGCTGGTCCGTCGATTGACCGACCCTGAAAGGAAGAAAATGAGCTACCTTGGTGAGTCTGTCGACTATAACCCAGATAGCATCTCTCCCAGCTGGGGATCTAGGTAACCCAGTTACAAAATCCATGGTAATGTGCTCCCATTTCCATTCTGGGATCGGTAAAGGTTGAAGAAGTCCAGCCGGTCTCTGATGTTCAGCTTTAACTTGTTGGCAAACTAAACACCGGAAGACAAACCGGGCTATCTCCCTCTTCATGCCATTCTACCAAAAATGCTATCGGATATCACGATACATCTTCGTACCGCCCGGATGAATCGAATACTGAGAACTGTGAGCTTCTGCCATGATCTCCTGTCTGATATCACCACTAGGTACACAAAGACGCCTCCCATATCGAAGTGTACCGTCCTCATGGATACATAATTCTGGTCTTCGTCCTACTACACATTCTGCCCTAAGCCGCTGAAGCTTAGAATCTGATGACTGAGCTAACTTGATCCTCTCAACTATACTGGACTGAACTTGCATACTAGCCATCAATGCCATATTGGTAGGAAGGACAACTTCTATACCCATCTTCTGAAGATCTGCTAATAACTCTGGTTGTGCTGTTAGAAAATAAACTCCGGCTCTTCTGCTTAATGCATCTGCAATGACGTTGGCCTTCCCAGGATGATACTGCAGGTTGATGTCATAATCCACAAGCAGCTCTAGCCATCTCCTCTGACGCATGTTAAGATCCTTCTGAGTAAACACATACTTCAGGCTCTTGTGGTCGATGAAAATCTCCACCCTATCTCCATACAAGTAGTGTCTCCAAAGCTTAAGTGCAAACACTACTGTTGCCAGCTCCAAGTCATGGGTTGGGTAATTCCTCTCATGATCACGAAGTTGACGTGACGCATAAGCTATTACCTTCCCATGCTGTATCAAAATACATCCTAAACCTCTGCTTGAAGCATCACAATACACTGAGAATCCCCCGGTCCCATCTGGAAGCGTGAGAATGGGTGCCGTCATCAAACCTCGCTTCAACTTCTCAAAAGAATCCTGACATTCTGCGGTCCAAGCAAACTGCACATCCTTGCGGGTCAACTGCGTCAGTGGTGCTGAAATCCGAGCAAAGTCTGAAACAAACCGCCGGTAGTAGCCGGCCAAGCCAAAAAAAACTGCAAACTTCTGCAACTGTGCTGGGTACCGGCCACATCTCAATAGCCACAATCTTCTGGGGATCACTTCTACTCCTCCTCTGGTGATGATATGACCCAAGTACGAGATACGATCCAACCAAAACTCGTACTTACTGAACTTCGCATACAACTGGTGCTCTCTGAGAATCTGGAGGACAACTCTGAGATGCTGCTCATGCTCCGCTTCACTCTTGCTATAGACTAAGATGTCGTCTATGAACACATTCACGAACTGATCCAAATAAGGCATAAAGATACGATTCATGAGGTCCATGAATACAGCCGGTGCATTGGTTGCTCCAAAGGGCATAACAAGGAACTTCCAATGCCCATACCTGGATCTAAATGTCGTCTTCGGGATGTCCTGCTCTCTGACTCTGATCTGGTGGTATCCTGACCGCAAATCAACCTTCGAGAATACTGTCGCTTCTCTGAGTTGATCAAACAAGTCATCTATCTCCGGGAGAGGATATCTGTTCTTAATTGTTACAGAGTTCAAGGTACGATAATCAACACATAACCTGGACGTACCATCCTTATTTTTCACAAGAAGTATCGGGGCTCCCCAAGGCGATTCACTAGTACGGATGAATCCCTTGGTCCTGAGTTCTTCAATCATCTTATACAAGATTTCCAATTCTTACGGTGCCATCCGGTAGACTCTCTCTGACACTGGTGCTGTTCCGGGGATCAATTCTATGGTGAACTCGATCTCTCTTTCTGGTGGCATACCTGAAAGCTCCTCGGGAAAACATCGGGAAACTCTTCTACAACTCTGGGAAACTGAACTGTTGCTGCTACTGCCATCCGCAACACTAGGGGAGAAGGTTCTACTCCGCCTCAGAAAAATGAAAACTCTGGCTCACCAGGAATACTAAAAATAATCTTGCCGATATGGCAATCTATATTAGCAAACTGGTCCCTCAACCAATCTATCCCTAAGACCACGTCATAATCGGCCATCGGAAATTCTATCAACCTAGCAGAAAACTCTCTACCGCCAACTACGATTTGACACGAGGAAAACACTCTATCTACTCCCACAAGACCATTACCAGTAACTATATTGAGCCTTACTGATAATGACTCGGGCTCCAGTCCTATCCGTGTAGCGAATCGTGCAGACATAAATGAATATGATGCACCCGAATCAAATAATATTGAAGCTGGAAAAGAGTTGACGAGAATGGTATTTGCCACCACCTCACCTGAAGCTAACTCTTCTTCCACGGTCAAAGCCATAGCCTGACCTTGCCCTCTGGGTGCTGGTCCCCTCTGCTGGAAACCTCTCTGGCGGTTCTGGGTCTGAGCTTGGACTTGTGCATACTGTTGAGGGTTCTGCTGCTGAAATGTTTGGGCCTGAGGCGGCAAGGGCCTCGATAACAGGTACTGCTGCTGCTGCTGGACTGATACTGGGGCTGGTCCCCTAACTGAGGGACTAGAAAAGGTTGAAGAAGATGAACTCCCCCTATTCGGGAAGTTCCCAACCCTGTGGTTCGGTGCCCCACAAACCAAGCACAAGCCCTGTGCTCTACGACATTCCGACAATATGTGCCCTAGCTTCCCACAATGAGTGCAACCCATTGCGGAAGACTGCTTCTGCTTCTGCTGCTGCAGCTGGGGATATGCCGGGGTCGAATGCTGAATCGACGTAACGGAAGCCGCCCGCCTCGGAGCTCCAATGGTTAAAGCCCTAGCTGCCGGGGCTGGTGCTGAAGACTGGTTCATCTGGCCGTGAGACCGCTTCCGACTTTTGGTCCGGTCTATAATCCTCTGGGAGGTGTACTCATGCCTCTTAGCTGCTCTCAATACTGCATCGAAAGTCTGATGCTCAAACTGCTCTACTGCCAGTAAAATCTCCAGGTGGAGTCCCTGCTGGAACCGCTGAGCTCTGTCGAACTCGGTCGCCACCAAGGTGGGAGCAAACCGACTAAGTCTAGAAAACTCGGCCGCATATCCATCGACCGTCCTGCCCATATGCTTCAAATTAGTGAACCTCGTCTGTAGATCTTAACGAGCTACAGCGTCAAAGTACTTGGTCCGGAATCTCTCACGGAATACTGCCCAGGCAATAGGTGCCACTAATCCAACGGCTTGTGCCGCCCACCAGCTGCGTGCCAGATCCAATAATTGCAAGCGCACCACGGCCACCTTCTCGTCTTCTAGGGTCCTGGCTGCTTCTAGAATAACCTCAGTGTCCTGCAGCCAAGCGTCCGCGGCAATAACATCTTCGCTGCCATCAAAGAAGAGAGGGTTCAAGCGCTTGAAGCTGTTGGCCGCACTGTTACCTTGATGACCACCTCTGCTCAGAGCATCTTATACTGTTTGGTGCAATGTATCACTTCGACGATCCTGTGATGCAAGCAACTCCCTGATGAGTCAAACCAAGACTTCATCATCCTGTCTTGCAGGCTGGGCTGGCTGTACTGGGGGTTCTGGACCTCCGGGAAGCTTGACTCGGGAAGCTGCTCCTGAGTGCTGAGCTTGATCCTCTTGTTGCGGGGGTACTCGCTGAGCAACTTTCGGCTGATTGGCAGGACCAGGAGCAATGCCGCTGAAGAAGACGACACCGAGAACAATAAGAAAGAACCAGGACAGATCAAAGATACAAACATGTGATCAGGTCAAGATTTCAGGAATTTAGAGGGTACGAGCAGAGATCAAGGGCGAGTGCTGATTGAGACATCTATTCAGTAAACCCTCACATATCTTGATTCACAAGACCTGCAAGGGCCACCACTTAAACCGTGTCGCGCCCCAGAACCAGAATACTGGAGAGCGGGGACGGACACAGACAGCTACGTATGTTGAAGTGTGACCCATCTCGCAATACGGTCACGACTGTCTAGATACATAAGGGTTTAACTACAAGCCATCAGTCTCTTATGATTATGAACAAGCCTATTGTCTCAACCTCAAGCAAGTAACAGCAGTTACAAGATGTCAAAGCACCAAATATACAATAGTAAGGCATCCCATACATTACATATTTGGATGATCATGAAGCTAGTCATACAAAACGTGAAGACTAGCAAGAGTTTCAGTCATATATGATCAACCCTAGGATTTGTTAATCATGCTACAGCCCGTAGGCAGACAGTAAGTAAGTGCAATCGAGCTAACACACGCTCTTCGGCTAAACGCCTCAAAAGAATACTTTTACAATAGAGTGGGAGAGCCAAAAATAAACCCACTCGTTGCCAGGGTTACACCTGGTGGTCACCAACTGGCTGGAAGGTAGGGAGATCCTCTGGAGCTGCTCCGATATCTGGCCATGCAAAACCAGCTGGGTCAGATCCCAGAAAGAGCAAGAGCCACAAAGGAGGCTTCACTTAAGAACTAAAACCAGTATATCAGAACATAAAATAAGAAAGATAATAATTAGACATGAAATCTAAATAGGGCAATAAATATCAAGAAGATGAGAAATTATTCCGATCAGTTATTGATAAGGTAAGCATAAGCAATCATATTACCGAAGTAACCAGGTACTGGGACAAGACAAGGCTTAGACTGGTTAGATTCCATCCAACATTTACGGCCAAGCAATAAGTATGGCTTGATACTTTAACTAACTAGGGTTATCATAGGCCTAGTTACTAGCAAGATGCAATGAGATGTTCCAACAGCCACAAGCCCTGTAGACCATCTAGGCTATCCGGACGAAATTAGGGGTTGAGTTCATATGGGTACATCGTCCAAGAAACGCATGTACCCTTAAGTAGCTTGAAGGGTACAACACATGACAGTGTGCTGGAAATGTGCCCTACTCGACGGCATGCTACAAATCCCATGATAGGGCGCCCATATAACGGGATTGTCTGTAGCTGGAAAATCTCTTTCATGACTACTGGATTATTCTAGTTATTAGCCTTAGCCAGTTTCAGTAGGTACCCCTGACCGTGGTACTCAGGGGTCCCTTCCCTAGACATGATGCAAGATAATACTAGTTCATTTGTACAAACAAAATCGTCCACGGTGTCTAGGCCATTCATTCTTGTCATGTCATGCTAGCCGTCGCAACAACATATCGAGGTATATCATGTTAGGTCTATTTATCAAGAGTGTGCCACGACGGGCCACTATCATGTCATATTACTTGTCAAGAGTGCACCACGACGGGTCACTATCGTGTTCTATCCCTACATTATCATGTCGTGTTCATGTAAAAGTCATGCCAATATTGAAATCATGCCACGTCCAAAACATAACCCTGCCATGAGGGTTGCCGCAAAAGATTGGCCGCATGGGGTTGCCGCATAAGGCTGGACGCATGGGGTTGCCGCATAAGGCTGGCCGCATAGGGTTGTCGCATATGGCTGGCCGCATGGGGTTGCCGCATAAGGCTGGCCGCATGAGGGTTGCCGCAAAAGGCTGGCTGCATGGGGTTGTCGCAAAAGGCTGGCCGCATGGGGTTGCCGCATAAGGCTGGCCGCATGGGGTTGCCGCATAAGGCTGGCCCCATGGGATTACCGCATAAGGCTGGCCGCATGGGATTTCCGCAAAAGGCTTTCCTTCTTCTCCATAGATCCGAGAAGAAGAACCATGGAAACCATGGCTTCCAAGCTCCATCAATCCTTCATTTAAAGTCAAAATTCGGACTTCCATAGGTCAAAATGGGGTAGAACGAAATTCTCTACAACATGGGCCAATCAAAACTTGAAAATAATAAGGTTTAATAGATCAAAACCCAAGAAATCTAAAAATACAACAAACTTAGATCTACATGAAATGAACCATGAAAATTAAAAATGCTAAGTACTAAAGTGTCTTAGAATCTCGTGAGGAAGACAATGGAACAACAAAATTGAGTTCCTCCATGAAGCAAGTTGCACTTGCCTAAGCTCTTGGTAGGTGGAGAGAGTTAATGGAGGAAGAAGAAGAAGTAAATGAAGAAATGAATAAGGAGAGAGAAAGGGGTTGGTGGCTTATAAAGAGGGGGGGGGGGGGGGGTAATCCCCTTGAACATTTTCCTTTATTTTTATTTTTATTTTTGTTATATAATTTTTTTAAATGCATAGAAATATTTTTATAGCCAATGTATATAAGTAATGTAAATGTATTAATTACTTTTTGTAAATAATAAAGGATAGAAGGGGGTTTTTCTCAAAAATCCCAAACAGGTGGGGGTTGTTTCATAATTAACCCAACAGTGAGGGACTAGACTGTATAAGTACCTATTTAAAACCTAGTTTTAAACGGCTATGGATAGAACTAACACGCAAATTCAAATTCTGATTTCGATATGGCTTCGAACTGGGATTCAAATCCTCTCAATCCCTGGGAAGGGATTCGATTATACCTATGGGTGCCTATATATAAGGGCGAGGCAGTTGACCTTGCCACCCTCCCAAAACCCTAGCAATCCCAAATCGTCCCCGCCGCAAGAACACCCAGGAGAATCCAGAGGAAACACCAAATCAGCTCTCGAAAAGTCAGGTAATCCCTTGCATTATTTGAGATTCTTTCTATTGTATGATAGGTGTTTGACTTAATGGTTAGGAGCAATTTCTATAAAGTGTACTCTAACAATTAGATATAGAAAGCAGTGGGTCAATTCGTAGACTTGGGGGTTGACCATACCAAGTTCCATAAGGGAACCTAGCTAGAGGGTGCCTGCATACGGGAAGCCTCTGTTTGTAGCCTGGTGTGGGTATCTCTTTACCAATGTTCGTGTTATGCCTTACTTACTGACAGGTGAATAACTTGCACACAATTTGTTAGTCAGTAGTAGAGTGAACTTCTGGGTATAAAGTAGGATTTGAGAATGTTATACAACTTGGGGATAACTTATATGTTAAACATATACTGTAGTTGTGAAGGGTTAGAGTACCAGTCACCCTTTGCTTGGATGACAGTACCAAACATATATATGTAAAGGCTCACTTTGGATATCCCACAGAGCATGGGTTCACTGTATATAGATTTCAGGAAGGATATTAAAGTGTTGTCATTGCCCTGCATTATGTATAGTCAAATTGTCCCCTGCCTGCACTTTATTCCTGATCCTTTATTCCTGATCAATCCTCATATTATTGGGACTGGGTAGTCCACATTGGGTAAGTCCAGATGCTTACAGAAACAGGATAATAACTGATATGGGAGAAACCTGTACAAGTCAACTTTAGGGACGACATATATATTTAAAATAAGAACTGGGGATGACAGGAACTACCTGGGTATGGGCACAGGTATGATACATGGGAAGCATCCATCCTAAGTATCAGGCCTTAAGCCACTCAGTCGAGCCATCCCAATAGTCCACTGCACGGTGACACTTTGCCCTGTGTACTTGAGGGTGCACTTACACCCACTCTATGACACCGTACTCACTGTTACGCCCAATTTTAGTGTGCCAGTCCTCTTCATGATATGCTTGAGCCTGTATTATCAGTCCTATTGTTATACATTCACACGATGCTTTTGAACTGAATTTGAATAGTCGTAAGTTTAGACCAGGGACTTAGAAAGGGCAAGTTTGGGGAAACTAGGAAGATTAATTGGTTGCATAGCCTAGTGTATCAGTCCAATCCAATATGTCCAATCCATATAGTGTATCAGTCCAATTGCATAGCCTAGTGTATTAAAGTATCATTTCCTAGTTCTGGGCTAAGAGTTCAGTCATATGACTAGTTTATAGGTTAGTGTTCAGTTCATTCTTAATGTTCAGTCCCTGTTCGACAAATGAACACGTACTAGTCTTGATACCCACTTGTGTATCAGTTATGAGATGAAGAGAGGGGCTCGAGTAAACTGGTATGTGTTTAGCCCCATCTTTGCATTATTCACACCCTATTTTGTCCAGTCCTTACTTCCATATACTGTGCAGTTTTGTATCTTAATATGCAGACCTTGTATAACCTCGTGTCAGCCAAATATTCTTAGTTGCTCATCAGTCTAGTCCTTTTGTCCCAGTCCTCATGAGGACATCAATATTTCAGTCCAAGTGAAGGAGAATTAGTTATGATACAGTCTTAAAACAGGGAGTAGTGGGTATCAGATGAACTGATAAGCCAATTACAGGTTAAGTCAGTGTACACCATATTAACAGGGTTCCTGCTTAGTTCAGGTAGTAGGAAATCTAAGGACAGGACTTTCCTTGTACTTTTGTCCATACACTTCCATCTCTGTTCATCAGGACAGTAGTAAAAGACTCAAGTCCAGACCCACAAAGAACAACAATAGCAGGGCCTGTATAGGAAATCAGTGTACAAGTATGTCCTCAACAGGACTACACCTTGTGCAGTTTAAGGTTTGTGTGTATGGGTCTGTACCATAAGGAAATGGGGGAATGTCAGATACTTGCATAAGTGTCAAGGGTAGTCCAGTTGTATGTTGGTTAAGTAGTAACCTCAAAGGAAGTCCCTGTAAACTGCTGCATATAGCTATGTGTGTTTAGGTAAAAAATTGAACTGTAGCATGTAGTGTAATGGATATCAAAGAGAGTAGGGTGATTCCAAATCTGACTGTTCCGGGAAAAGGAAAATCTAGGAAAGGTATTCTTAGAGATAATAGTCGAAATATCAAGGAAGGAAATGATAGGCTCTTTTGTACTCTCTAAACTGTAAATTGATTCTATTAATTTATAAACAGGTTCATTGGACTTTTGACTCAGCACTTGGCCGTGCCAACAGCTCAGTGTTGGCCCAATGATTGTATCATATTTTTGAATATGGTTAATATGTTAAGTTTAACATTTTATTATCACTAATCTTCATACTATCGTTATAGCATTTCTACTTATACTTATACCTTTGGTGATATATGCCTATTGGTTTACATATTAGTGTTATGAGCTTATCTATCTTAAATTTAATCGGGTGGCCAAAATCAAAATTATGTTTTTGATTGTGGTCATTTAATTAAGTTTAATCATTATGATATCACTAACATTTATGCTATCACCTTAGCAATTATACTTAAACTTGGCATTGTCCTAATGTGCATTAAACTTATCATACTTGCTACTATGTATATTGCTTTGTTCGTCTAACATGTACATGCAGATAAGAAATAAGCAAGATCAATGTGGACATATGCAATGAAGAAATCATGGTGGGCCAAAGGCGACGAATCCTATAAGATTTCTCTGAACCACCCGACGATATCTCCGGAGCCACGCACCCGGGGGTTCCGCTGCCCGGTCAGCGGACGGGGGTCGAGGGGGCAGCACCCCTCGTTGGGGGTTCGGGGGCGAAGCCCCCGAAAGGTATTCAGTTTTCACAAACTGGATATCTTTGGACAGCTGTCGCCAAGGGAAAAAGCCAGCACCTATCAAAGGAAGAAGCCAAGCCATGCCATCATCATTTCAAGACTCTGAAGAAGCCTGCACCTGCTACAGTATATCTGGAGTCTGTAATGAGTCTTAGGAATAATTGTAAACACAAGAAATGGATGGCAAAATCGAAAGCTAGGGTATAAACTAGCCCAGGATCATTTTCGGATGCCAACCGGCATACCGACGGTATACCGGTCTATACCGACGGTATACCGGTCTATACCGACGGTATACCGATTTTGTTCATAGAAAGTTTTCTGTCTACAAAATCGGCATACCGACGGTATATCGGTTCATACCGATGGTATACCGGTTCAGTAACGTTGAAATTCCAACGGTCGGATTTCGAGCATTTAATGATCCCAACGGCTATATTTCTAGCCGTTGTAATTCCAGACCGTCATACCGACGGTATACCGGTTCATACCGGCGGTATGCCGATTCGCAGACTGAAAAGTTGCCTTGAGCTCTTTTCAATGCTTTGGTTATAAATAGCCTTGAACACCTTCATTCAAGGTGGATGCTTTGAGCCTAAAAATTTCTAAACCACCAAAGCCTATCCACAAACAACTCTACAAAGCTTTCATTTGCCATCCACAAATTGTGTTAGAGTTATTGAGTTGAAAAGTGAGATCTTCATCTTATTGTATAAGGAGATCAAAACCTATTGTGAAAGGTTGAAGTTGGAGAGTCTTCGTATCCAAACTCTCGGTTGAAGTTGGAGAGTCTTCGTATCCAAACTCTCGGTTGAAGTCGGAGAGGCCTTCGGATTAAAGCTCTTGTGTAAGAAGTTGGAGTTCTTCGGATCCAAACTCGTGTGTAACTATTTACTCAAATAGTGGATTAAAGCCGGAGAGAGTTCCGGGACTGGAGTGCCTCTTGGAAGGATACCAGGATATATCGTGTGTCGGTATTGTTATTGCTTCTTCTCTTGCACTTATATTTTTAAATTACCAATTAGCTTGTGCTAAGTGCTTGATTAGTTAGCTTGACCCTATTCACCCCCCCTAAGGTTCCTACACTCAGGACCGCAGGCAAGTATACCTTGCCAACTTGTACAATATAATTTATATGCATGTTCATTTTCTCGCTGCTATTCTTTTCCTTACATTCGTGATTGTTTTATTCCATGTCTAGTACACTCATCCTGTTATAGTTTTACTTTACATGTTTCTAGTTGTCTGCACATTCTTGTTCCTTTCTGTTATGATATTTCTATCTGTTATACTGTGTTAGTTTTATATGTATTCCTTGATAGAGTCGTCTAGTCCTACACCACGATTCCCTCGACTTGATTATAACTTGACTTGACTTGACATGACTTGACTTTGACATTCTATAGATTGTGAGTACTTACCTTGACTAGGTCTATAGGAATTTTATACTAGGATTGGCTACCGTCTTGGTTGTGAGTGCTTGCCTTGACACTATAGATTGTGAGTGCTTGCCTTGACTGCAGTCTATAGCTTTGACCTATTAGCCATTTCTAGTATGGCATGCCAGTGTCTTAGGATCCTTGTGTTTAGATCTTGTGTCTTAGTTCATTTTGTCTCGTTTGATATCCTTGATTGTTCCTTACTTCTTTGTATATTTGTACTGTTACATGTTGGCTTGTATATTATGTATCTTGCTAGTCCTCTGAGGACCTGATGATCTCTTTAGGTTTAGTCGAGTATTGAGCCAGTTGCATACGAGCAGTTTGAGCTAGCATTGGACCAAGGTACCACTGCAGTTGAGGGTACTTTTGACAGTTTGGACTAAGTTATTTCAATTCCATGTTTCTATTTTATTATCGTCTATTGGAAGTGGATTTGTGTCCACCGTACGTAACTGGAAATTCTTGATAAACTTGATACTCTATTTATATTATCATTCATTATTCAGTTTCATTTGTGTTAGTGGATTGTATCATATTTTGTGGATGAGATCTAGACTGCCTCTGTGACTTGTTTATGTACTAGACAGCGTTCTACCGCCGACACTGCGGCGTAGGCTGGACTTGGACACATCTCGTATCCGAAAAGCGGGTGCGGGTCGTGACAAGTTTTTGTGGTGGCCTATGCAGGTCTACGTTAATCACTTCGGTTACATTACTGTACCGTCGTGAGCCTACGAATAGGATTAGAAACTTAGGATCTCATCCACGTGTCTTGAAAATAGTATTGATCTCTGTCCTTGATTTCTATTTGAATCTTTGACTTGCATCCTGCTTGAAATCTTCGTGCCGTCTAATGTTTTCTTTTATTGCAGTAAATGGATCCTCAAGACAGGAACAACGCTTTTCTGAACACCCCATCGGCTACAGGAGGATTCTTCTCGTACATACCCCGCCGACGCAGGTAGGCCAGCTTACTCATCGGGGCGACCCGGTTCAACCACAATACTCGAGATTTCGCAGAGACGACATTCCACCACCAGTACTAGTTCCGCAACCAACACAAATTTCGTATCCAGCACCAACCATGCACCGGCAATGTATCCGGCTTCTATGACGTATCCAGCACCAGCGACATATCCAGCACCTATCGTGTACCCAGCACATGTTCTGCCTCCGCCACCTCCGCTGGACAACGTTGCTCTCCTCAGAATCTTCCAGCAGCTCATCACTTCCCAGACGTGACAGGCCGATGCCTTCCGCGATACATTGAGAGAGGCCCTACATACTAGGGAAGCACCCCCGCTGCGTCCCCGCACTTCCAAGAATTTCACAGACCTTAGGCCCAGGGAATTCAAATGAACGGAAGGGATACTCTACGCCGACGACTGGTCAGAGAATATGGACCGCAACCTCCGGATGGCCCGAATCCCCGAAGACAAGAAGGTCGAGAATGCTAGCATGCAACTCTACGACATCGCCCGCACGTGGTATAGAGACGAGCCTCGATTCGCCGCACCCGATGTGACTTGGGAGGAGTTTCAGGAGCTGTTCAAGACAAAGTTTTATCCCAAAGCAGCCCGCGAAGAGTTGGAGAACGAGTTCGAGAGCCTCAAACAGGGCAACCTCTCCATCGATGAGTACTCCGCTGAGTTCTCCCGCCTCAGTCGCTTTGCAGATGCCTTGACCCCTGCAGCCAAGGCCAAGAAGTTTAGGAAAGGGTTATCACATGAGATTTGCATCGCCATCGCCACCAGCCAGGCCACCACATACGAAAGAATTTTGAAGGTTGCACAAGATGTAGAGAAGGAGCTAAAGCGCAAGAGGAAGAGAGACCGAGACACGTATGGAGGAGGCAGCAGCCGATCAGGAGCGATGAAACACCCCAGCATTCCAGCACAGCAGCATCATCAGCAGCCAGGAGACACCTCGAATCGAGAACTTCCAATATGTCAGCATTGCAGAAAGAAGGGACACAGTGAGAGCGACTGCCGTCGGAGACTGGGCCAATGTTTAAGCTGTGGTTCGGATCAGCATCAGTTGCAAGATTGCCCATGGCGTCGACCTGTAGCACCAGGAGGGCAAGCTTTTGCCATGATCATGGAGGATGAGCCAGCACTACAAGGAGGAGTTGATGGTGATTCCCAATAAGTCTATAGTAGTAGTACTTTTGGTAATTTTTAGCTTCAATATGTAGTAACAGTTTAAAACATTCATTCTGATTTACCTGAGCACTTTAAATTTCGAGGACGAAATTATTTTAAGGGGGGTAAATTTGTAATCCCCTTGACCATTTTCCTTTATTTTTATTTATATTTTATGTTATATATTTTTTTAAATGCATAGAAATATTTTTATAGCCAATGTATATAAGTAATGTAAATGTATTATTTACTTTTTGTAAATAATAAAGGATAGAAGGGGGTTTTCTCAAAAATCCCAAACAGGTGGGGGTTGTTTCATAATTAACCCAACAGTGAGGGACTAGAATGCATAAGTACCTATTTAAAACCTAGTTTTAAGCAACTATGGATAGAACCAACACGCAAATTCAAATTCTGATTTCGATATGGCTTCGAACTGGGATTCAAATCCTCTCAATCCCTGGGAAGGGATTCGATTCTACCCATGGGTGCCTATATATAAGGGCGAGGCAGTTGACATTGCCACCCTCCCAAAACCCTAGCAATCCCAAATCGTCCTCGCCGCAAGAACACCCAGGAGAATCCAGAGGAAACACCAAATCAGCTCTCGAAAACTCAGGTAATCCCTTGCCATTATTTGAGATTCTTTCTATTGTATGATAGGTGTTTGACTTAATGGTTAGGAGGAATTTCCATGAATTGTACTCTAACAATTAGATATAGAAAGCAGTGGGTCAATTCGTAGACTTGGGGGTTGACCATACCAAGTTCCATAAGGGAACCTAGCTAGAGGGTGCCTGCACACGGGAAGCCTCTGTTTATAGCCTGGTGTGGGTATCTCTTTACCAATGTTCGTATTATGCCTTACTTACTGACAGGTGAATAACTTGCACACAATTTGTTAGTCAGTAGTAGAGTGAACTTCTGGGTATAAAGTAGGATTTGAGAATGGTATACAACTTGGGAATAACTTATATGTTAAACATATATTGTAGTTGTGAAGGGTTAGAGTACCAGTCACCCTTTGCTTGGATGACAGTACCAGACATATATATGTAAAGGCTCACTTGGGATATCCCACAGAGCATGGGTTCACTGTATATAGATTTCAGGAAGGATATTAAAGTGTTGTCATTGCCCTGCATTGTGTATAGTCAAATTGTTCCCCTACCTGCACTTTATTCCTGATCAATCCTCATATTATTGGGACTGGGCAGTCCGCATTGGGTAAGTCCAGGTGCTTACAGAAATAGGACAATAACTGATATGGGAGAAACCTGTACAAGTCAACTTTAGAGACGACATATCTATTTAAAATAAGAACTGGAGGTGACAGGAACTACCTGGGTATGGGCACAGGTATGATACATGGGAAGCAGCCATCCTAAGTATCAGGCCTTAAGCCACTCAGTCGAGCCATCCCAATAGTCCACAGCACGGTGACACTTTGCCCTGTGTACTTGAGGGTGCACTTATACCCACTCTATAACACCGTCCATACTCATTGTTCCGCCCAATTTTAGTGTGCCAGTCCTCATGATATGTTTGAGCCTGTATTATCAGTCCTATTGTTATACATTCACACGATGCTTTTGAACTGAATTTGAATAGCCATAAGTTTAGACCAAGGACTTAGAAAGGGCAAGTGTGGGGAAACTAGGAAGATTAATTGGTTGCATAGCCTAGTGTATCAGTCCAATCCAATATGTCCAATCCAATATAGTGTATCAGTCCAATTGCATAGCCTAGTGTATTAAAGTATCATTTCCTAGTTTTGGGCTAAGAGTTCAGTCATATGACTAGTTTATAGGTTAGTGTTCAGTTCATTCTTAATGTTCAGTCCCTGTTCGACAAATGAACACGTAATAGTCTTGATACCCACTTGTGTATCAGTTATGAGATGAAGAGAGGGGCTCGAGTAAACTGGTATGTGATTAGCCCCATCTTTGCATTGTTCACACCCTATTTTGTTCAGTCCTTACTTCCATATACTGTACAATTTTGTATCTTAATATGCGGACCTTGTATAACCTCGTGTGAATTAGTTATGATACAGTCTTAAAACATGGAGTAGTGGGTATCAGATGAACTGATAAGCCAATTATAGGTTAAGTCAGTGTACACCATATTAATAGGGTTCCTGCTTAGTTCAGGAATGTAGGAAATCTAAGGATAGGACTTTCCTTGTACTTTTGTCCATACACTTCCATCTCTGTTCATCGGGACAGTAGTAAAGGACTCAAGTCCAGACCCACAAAGAACAGCAATAGCAGGGCCTATATAGGAAATCAGTGTACAAGTATGTCCTCAACAGAACTACACCTTGTGCAGTTTAAGGTTTGTGTGTATGGGTTTGCACCATAAAGAAATGGGGGAATGTTAGATACTTGCATAAGTGTCAAGGGTAGTCCAGTTGTATGTTGGTTAAGTAGTAACCTCAAAGGAAGTCCCTGTAAACTGCTGCATATAGCTATATGTGTTTAGGTAAAAAATTGAACTGTAGCATGTAGTGTAATGGATATCAAAGAGAGTAGGGTGAATCCAAATGTGACTGTCCCGGGAAAAGAAAAATCTAGGAAAGGTATTCTTAGAGATAATAGTCGAAATATCAAGGAAGGAAATGATAGGCTCTTTTGTACTCTCTAAACTGTAAATTGATTCTATTAATTTATAAACAGGTTCATTGGACTTTTGACTCAGCACTTGGCCGTGCCAACAGCTCAGGACCGCAGGCAAGTATACCTTGCCAACTTGTATAATATAATTTATATGCATGTTTATTTTCTCGCTGCTGTTCTTTTCCTTACATTCGTGATTGCTTTATTCCATGTCTAGTACACTCATCCTGTTATAGTTTTACTTTACATGTTTCTAGTTGTCTGCACATTCTTGTTCCTTTCTGTTATGATATTTCTATCTGTTACACTGTGTTAGTTTCATATGTATTCCTTGATAGAGTCGTCTAGTCCTACATACGATTCCCTCGACTTGATTATAACTTGACTTGACTTGACATGACTTGAGTAGGACTTGACTTTGATATTCTATAGATTGTGAGTACTTACCTTGACTACGGTCTATAGGACTTTTATACTAGGATTGGCTACCGTCTTGGTTGTGAGTGCTTGCCTTGACTGTGATTGAGACACTATAGATTGTGAGTGCTTGCCTTGACTGCAGTCTATAGCTTTGACCTATTAGCCATTTCTAGTATGGCATGCCAGTGTCTTAGGATCCTTGTGTTTAGATCTTCTGTCTTATTTCATTTTGTCTCGTTGGATATCCTTGATTGTTCCTTACTTCTTTGTATATTTGTACTGTTACATGTTGGCTTGTATATTATGTATCTTTCTAGTCCTCTGAGGACCTGATGATCTCTTTAGGTTTAGCCGAGTATTGAGCCAGGTGCACACGATCAGTTTGAGCTAGCATTGGACCACGGTACCACTACAGCTGAGGGTACTTTTGACAGTTTGGAATCAGTTATTTCAATTCCATGTTTCTATTTTATTATCGTCTATTGGTAGTGGATTGGTGTCCACCGGACGTAACTGAAAATTCTTGATAAACTTGATACTCTATTTATATTATCATTCATTATTCAGTTTCATTTGTGTTAGTGGATTGTATCATATTTTGTGGTTGAGATCTAGATTGCCTCTGTGACTTGTTTATGTACTAGACAGCGTTCTACTGCCGACACTGCGGCGTAGGCTGGACTTGGACACGTCTCGTATCCAAAAAGCGGACGCGGTTCGTGACAGGGGGGTTAGCATGTCCTAACAAACGGAGCCCAACCAAATATACCAAGCCAAGCCAAGCCGAACCAGGATGAACCCAAAATAAACCAAGGCAAGATTAAACCAGGATCAAGCTAAGCAAGACAAGTCTAACTACGGGTCAGGATTCCATACACGTATACTGAAAATACGTATAACGAAAAATGGAGGTGACAATAAGAAGTGTTCTCTCTCTATTATTATTATTATTAAGGGTAGTACTAATTAGAGTATTACTGTTTGTTTTATTTGGTGTTCTTTTTTTGGGTTTTAATATTATTAAGATATTTGTTATACACTAGGTAACAGTTATTTGATATAAAATTTTAAATCTAAATATTGGTATCTTTATATTGTTGTAATATTAGTATCCTTTTATCTATACTAATTATTTATTAATATAATAGATAATTTTTGATAACAAAATATTATGGGCTATGATATATGGTCGTAAAATTTTCTATACATTTTGACAAAGATTAGATTTTTTTTTACCCAAAAATAATTATCTAGATTTTATGTACTTTTCTAAAAATATTTTCAACTAAAGAAATATAGTTTCTATCAAATCCATTTTTACAAACTTAGAGTATTTGTGGCCTAAAATGATTTTTGTATTTTTTAGTATTTAACCTAGAAATATATTTATATATTTTTACTAATAAAAAGTAGTTACCAAATTTATATAATGATTTTCCATTATATACAAATATTTACCAAAGTATTAATAACAACTAGTTTCAAATAAATGTAAATATTTTATAAAAGATAAGCATGAGTATTTTCTCCGCGAACTTTCGTTGACTATCAAAGTTAATCGTGACTAATTCTTACTCCTAATTTCTCGCGACTTCAGACCTCTGCCCATCGACCATGGTTATTGGATACATCGAAACTTGTCGGACCATTGCACCACACCATGCGTGTCACGCCCCGGTCCCCAAGATAACTCGGAGCACGTGAAACTTCTCCCCAGGCTAAGCACTTGTACGATTAATACCGTATTGTACGCTACGATTATCGCCTGTAAGGTCTTGGATAGGCATAGATATAAGGCATAACCACAGAGTTTCCACAATTTACGTAACATCGATTTGTCCAAAACATTACATACTTGATCAAGTATCTTCAAAACACATAATATACATATTTTTGTTCATGGTTCTTCAAAACACATAATTTACATAACTGTAGATATTCTCAAAATGAAACAACTATCCTGCAGTCCCACATCATTCATAGAGTTCATCCTCGGTGTACGCCTGACCTTCATCCTGGTCTTCATCAATTCCTAGTGAACAAAACTAGGTCGTCAATACGACGAGCAAGCCCTCGGTCAAATGAGAGAGTTATGAATGTAGGATGATAAGATAAATGAATACAAAATAGAGTAACTTGAACAATTAAACTCATATCGTGTGATATAAGTCAAGAAGTATATAGCTCTCAAAATAATGTCACAAAGGACACATACAAGACCTTTCTATACCTAAATACAATTTAGAAAAACTTTTCTGGATTGCACACACATGCCTAGCATCTCAACAATAACCCCATTTGCTCGGGATCAGGTTCGTACAAAACGGGTGCTTAGATTATCCATCCGTCTGTACTATCACATATTGATGTGATTACAAGCAGGATAGTATCATGAGTTAGTTTCCGAATCATATGGGTCGAATCATCGAATCATGAGCTATAAAAAAAATTCGTATGACTTGAACTTTTCCAAGAATATCGAATCCATTCATTAGATAGCTGAGCTGAACTCAGGGCCTGGATGTCTAATGAATTAACAAGTATTCTGAGCTGAAAATCAGGGTATGTGCAATGGATAGCTGAGCTAAAACTCAGGACCTGGATGTCCAATTGCAATCAGAAAAATGAGCTGTCACTACCACATTTTAGCTTGAGGGTATTTTGGTCATTTGTGAATTTTTGAATTTATTTTTAATTTATTGAATTGGTGATTATTATTTTTAACTTTGACTATTTGAGACTTTGGAGACTAACCTAGATGTTGACCCAAGCTATGGTGACTTGATTAGCATGGTGAGACCCTAGTCTAACTTAAGTCAACCTAAGTTAGTCATTTAGAAATCAAGATTTAAATAGGAGGATTAATGATTTGGTTCACAGGCTTGAGACTTAGGAATTGATTCCATGACTAGTGCAACTAGGCCCATAGCCAATAGACTAAACCCTAACCCTAATTTCAGCATACCTAGGCCGGCCACTTAGGGTTCCCTCCCTATAAATACTCTTCCCATTTAGTTCTTGCCTCTTTTGTATTGAATGAACACTTAGGAAAAGAAAGATATGGCCATTCTTCCCCAATCTATAGTTTTTCCATTTTAATTCCTTTTAGACTCTAGTTTCTTACATTAGAGTCTAATACTCTCCTATAGAAGTTTATGGCGAGTAATCCCAGCTTTTGAGCAATTTGGGGATTCGAGCTAGCAAGGAGGAACACTCTATTTTGGGGCTTTTCTTGCCATTGGACACCTATAGGTAAAACTCCTCAAATTGTGCTAATATTCTGATTTCTTTGTACCCTAGCCTAGATCTAGGTGTCCCCTAGCTGTCCCTAAAATTTAGTTAGAAATGGTGTCCGTATCGGACACGTGTCATAGTGTATGTGCAAGTGTTTGATAAAATGCCACTTAGGATTTGATTTTCGTATTTTGTAAAACTAATTGCATGAATCTCTAGATCTAAGTATGTACATTAACTTTTGTGAAGACTGAGTCAGGTTTCGTGTCTTTTTTAGTGTCCTAAATGGGACTGGACACGCTGCACAGGGGCTCGGTCGGGTGTCTTGCTGCCCGTGTCCGATTTCTCCTTGGATATTGCACGAGTTGACACCAAAATTGGTGTGCACGTAGTGGAGATGACTGACAGGAGGGGTATGGAGTTGCACTGGGTTTTATTGGGTGGTTCGTGAGTTATCGAAGTGGCACGGGTTGTTCACTGTCAGCGCACAGCCGACCATAGGCTACTGACACAGGCTTCGTGTCTCACGAAGACACGTTTTTAACACGACTCAGGGTGACCAAACCCTAGCCCTAGACCCCCTCTACCTATGTACACGATCACAACACATTTGGTGGGACACAAGTGTCCCTAGCTCACTCGACACGCGTGCACGACGCTGTCAGTGCACAGCTTCAGTGTCTGTGTATGTGGAGTGATTTGGACACGTTGTATCCAGTTCTTGGACACTGGGACACACTCCCAACACCCTCTCACATGACACAATTATTACCAACCTATTAATCTAGATATAGTTGTTATTTTCAAATCGAATTTGTCAATTCCCCTATAAATTCTGATACTTAACTGAATTATTGATTTCCTGAATTTTTAATGCATGTTCGACCATTTTGAATGTTTAATTCGAATGTAGATTCACAAATTCACGTCTGAGTTTAGCCTAGAATGCAAGGGTTCACATTAGCATGGGAATTTAGATTCGAAATGCATTTTGGGCATTTAATGTACACTGTTACAAAAGGGTGAGAGTTGACACATGTTTTTACACTGGAACCTGAGATTATGAATTGTCATGAGTTTTACTAGTTAGGTTGTTGGTTTAATTTCAATGTTGGTTCACAAATACATATTTGGAATTTACCTACATGATTGGGTTTTCAAGTTAACATGGAAAAAATCGGATTTCAATTTACTTTGGGACTGTTCCTGAGAATGTCAAGGCTGTTAACACATACACACAGTTCACAGAAACCTATGTTGATCTACTTAAACACACTGTCTTCCTGAGAACATAATGTTCATTACACATTAATTTGTTACACTAAAAATCTGATATTGACACTGAATTCATTACACACACAAGTACACTTTGCACACTGTTAAATCTGAGAACACATATAGCATTGTACACACACATCCTTACACACACTCACACATTTAATTCCTATTCATCTACACACCTAAACTGAGAATCTGAGAACATTGACACTAATTTGAGAACAATGTATACTCACACACAAATGAAGCTTATGCACTGTCTTCTCCTATATGGCACACACACACACACACACAGGAACTTGAAACACACACACACACACACACATGTATATGTAATCTGCACAATCACTCACACCATTGATTTCCCTAGACACACACACTATTTGTATACACTGTCAACTTGAGAGTCTATGACACACACACACACACACACACAAATGCATGACACTATACCCCTCTCTCTATTTTATATGTATAGTTACAATATCTATAATCTTGTGTGTGAATATGTGAAATGCATATAAATATATAATGCCTATATAATTTAGTGGAAATGTGAATGTGGTAATTAAATATGTGTGTTGCCTATAATATGTGTATATGGCATATGGCCTATGTGGTATAGCCTATGGATATCCCAATGTGCAAGCTTATGGTATATGGAATGTATACACATAGGTTGTGTGTTGTTAGACTTGTGAATGATGTGTGCTTGCTAGAATAGGCTAGTTAGGCTTAGTGAGACTTGTCTGGGTTAGGTTTGACCTAGTTGACATAGTTTGACTATTGTTGATCGAAGGTTGACTTTAGACTAGATTGACCCAAACATCATGTAGAATGCATCTTAGCAGTTTATTTTACCAATTTGGATATGTTGTGACTTGTACTGTTCTGAATAGGAGCCAGACACCACTCCTCAGGCAGTATTTCATTCAGACACTCAGGATATCAGGCGAGTACATTCTCTGACCGTTTCATACTTGTTAGGACTATATTCTTGCTGTAGATTACTTTACTTGATGCTGACACGATGGAAACACGGATTAGTACTATATAGATCTTTTCATACGATGTTATCTCCCTCGGGAGCATCAGATACATCATGTCATGTGCGTTTCACTTTCATAATGTATTTTTGTGCTTTCACCATTCATGTGCACTCTTGTGATTCATGTACTTTCATGTTCACGGACCCCCATATTTATATTCATGTGCACCCATTTATGGGCCCCCATGTGAAATCATGTACAATAACATGAACGGATTCTTGTGTATTGATTGGGGATGGGGGAGTAAAAATAGTCATATGGACATTTCCAAAGTAGGGTAGCCATGTACAATCTCTCATGTTTATTATCAAGCCATTTACATGTCTATCTTGTACTCTAAATCACTAGTCCACTGTAGCTCTTTACTTTTTGTAGATATTTCTTTACAGTCTTCTCTTTTACTTCACGTATACTCTTCAGCGTTTCATGTATCTTACTCTATTGCATGTATTATATTCCTGTCATGATATGAACTGCGTGAGATGTACTGTGCTCGCTCCCGTCCTGACTGGACCTGTTGAAATATTACAGATGACCTTGAGGAGCTGTGTCCCACTTATTACGGAGTAGGCCTATATGAGCTGGACTCCCAGGAGGACCCAGCACTTGCAGAGGACATTACCCCAGTAGTCTAGGCTAGTTAGCTAGACTAGTATCTTATTATCATTCTGTCTGTTGGATACACTTGTACTTATTTGGAGATTTATTATTCTGGATTTGTGGAGTTGTTTATCTTAGACATTTAGCTTTCTCTTATCTTGTATTTATCATCTGTGGATTCTGTTGATTTCATCTATCTATCTTATCGTACTTTCTTCCTTAGTTGTGATTGAGTTGTACTTTATATTGTCAACTCCATTCGAAGTGTATATACTATACAGGTACCTTATAACTGTTAGATGTATTGTAACCTAGGACAGCGTTCTACCGTCGACACTGTGGCGTAGGCTGGACGTAACCACTTCTCGTGCCCCTACACTGGGTGCGGGTCGTGACACGTTTTTAGTGGTGGCCCATGCAGGTCGTAATTTGAAATGCAGTGGTATTCGAACTAGAGTATTACTGCAGCCTGCAGTAGGATAGGATATTTTTGAAGGTACTCAATCATATTAGGAAAAACTCTTAGTCAGATTTCTTTTATCTAAATTTGCTGCTTATTGTCTTCCTTTGAATATAAACTATCCTCCTTTGCTATTTCGACACATTCTCAGAAATTATTTTCTTGTTTCATCTGCCTCCAGGATGGTCGAGACTAGATCACATCGCCCAGGTCAGGGGGACACTGATGAGAGGTCTGCCATCTCTCGTCCTCAGCAGCCAGCCCCCGGTACCGCAGCCCCAGTCATGCCAGCTGGGGTAGGTGTTTCAGCTGTATTCGGAGGAGCCCCTCCACCAGCAGTGCACATGCCGAGTCCGGTGATTCCAGAGATGCTCCAGCAGCAGCAGCCACCTTCGGGGACCATTGACGCAGTCCAGCTATTCACATTCTTTCAGCAATTCATGGAGGCCCAGCAAGCCTAGCAGCAGCGTCAGATTACAGAGTTTAGTCGGGGCATCGACTTGGCCCTGACGATAGTTGAGAGGGCAGCAGCTCAGCCTACAGCAGTTCAGCAGCCGCAGCCGCCGAGGGAGAAGGGCATCCAGGACTTCCAGAAGATGCACCCAAGGGACTTCAGGGGTACAAAGGGCATTCTGTACGCTGATGAGTGGATAGAGCATATGGAGAAGATTTTCAGACTGGCAGAGATTCCAGCGAGGCTTCAGATCGAGGCGGCGGCCAGTATGATGCAGGATTTAGCCCACACTTGGTACCAGATCGACCCGAGGGTTGGTACACCAGGGCAGACTTGGGCAGCCTTCAAGTAGCTGTTCAAGGAGAAGTTTTTCCCAGATGCAGCACTTGGTGCCCTCGAGACTCAGTTCGAGACTCAGTTCGAGGCCTTAGTACAGGGCAGTCAGTCCGCTGAGGAGTATGCTGGGGAGTTTTGCCGTCTGGGCAGATTTGTCGAGGGGTTATCCGTGGCGACGAAGGCCCGGAGGTTCAGAAAGGGACTGTTCATGGAGGTAAAGTCCTATACCAAGAGTGCCTGCAGTGCCACTTTTGAGGAGATCTTGGTGGGTGTCTTAGCCGCAGTGGATGATCTTGAGATGAGGCTCAAGAGGGGGCGAGACACCCAGGGAGCCAGCGGTAGCAAAGGACCGGCCAAGAGGCCACACTTTTAGCAGCAGCACCAGTAGAGGCAGTTTCAGCCGCAGCAGTTCCAGCAGCCGAGACTTCAGCCGGCTCAGCATCAACAATAGGCCCTGAGGCAGCAGTCTACTAGTTGTACCTTCTACATAAAACCGGGGCATGGATGGACTGACTGCAGGAAGAGGCTGGGGAAGTGTCTTCTCTGCGGATCGTCAGAGCATCAACTGAGGGACTGTTTCCTCTTCGCAGGCAGAGCAGCTCAGGGGGCAAGAGCCAAGGCTCCAGCGGGACCGCAGAAGGGACCGTTGCCGACTCAGCAGCAGCGGTTTGTGTAGCACCAGCAGCAGGCTAGGGGAGGCCAGCAGGGGCGAGCTTTCGCCATGGCAGCCGAGGATACAGAGGCCATTGGGGAGTTGATTGCAGGTTCGGTTCTTCTCGACTCCATTCCAGCTTTCGCTCTATTTGATTTCGGGGCTTCCCATAGTTTTGTGTCGGTATCATTTGCTATTAGACACTGTCTAGTATCTGAATCATTGCTTAGGACCTACAAGATCACGACCGGGGGTGGTGTTATCCTCGTAAGTGATGTTTGCAGAGGGCGGAGTGTTTTTTTGGGAGGTCGAGAGTTGGAGGTGAGTCTGCTCGTAATGCCACTACCGAACTACGATATTGTATTAGGTATAGATTGGTTGAGCAGGCATCACGCTAGCATAGATTGTTGTGGGGGTAAAGTTCTGTTCGGAGCGCCAGGAGAGCCAGAGTTCGAGTACACCCGACGGCAGGCGGAGCAGAGCAGCGGACTTTTCTACGGGGTTTCAATTGAGGAGCAGGCGGCTCTACATCCTTTGATTGCAAAGTTCATGGATGTCTTTCCGGAGGAATTGCCAGGGCTTCCACCGGATAGGGATGTTGAGTTCTCAATAGACTTAGTTCCCGGCACGGAACCGATTTCTCAGCATGTCTATCGAGTAAACAACAGTGGGTTGGTGGAATTGAAGAAGCAGGTGGATGAGCTACAGGACAAGGGCTTCATTCGATCAAGTTTTTCACCTTGGTGTGCTCCGGTACTCTTTGCACCCAAGATGGATGGGTCGGTACGGATGTGTATCGACTATAGGACATTCAACAACCTCACGATCAAGAACAGATACCCACTGCCGCGGATTGATGATCTCTTTGATCAGTTGAGCGGAGCTCGGGTTTTCTCGAAGATTGATCTGAGGTCAGGTTATCATCAGGTAAAGGTGAAGAAGGAGGATATCCCGAAGACCGCCTTCAGGATGCGGTAAGGACGATTTGAGTTCTTGGTTATGCCGTTTGGGCTGACCAACGCCCCGACGGTATTTATGAACTTGATGAACAAGGTGTTCTACCAGTACATGGACAAGTTTATGGTGGTGTTCATCGATGATATCCTGGTGTATTCGAAGACTGAGGAGGAGCATAAGGAGCACTTGAGAGTGGTTCTGAAGACACTCAGGAAGGAGAGGCTGTATGGCAAGCTCTCAAAGTGCGAGTTCTTTCTGGACATAGTTGACTTCTTGGGTCATGTGGTGACTGGAGATGGGATCTCAGTGGACCCGAAGAAGATCACGGCAGTTGAGGCTTGGTCGGCACTGATTTCAGTAGCAGAGATTAGGAGTTTCTTGGGACTGGTAGGCTATTACAGGAGGTTCGTGCATGATTTCTCCCGGATTGCAGAGCCGTTGACTAGGCTGACCCGAAAGGATGCAGCGTTTGTTTGGTCAGAGGAGTGTCAAGTCGTTTTTGTTGAGTTGAAGAAGCGGCTGACGACAGTTCTGATTCTGACTTTGCCATCAGGATCGGGAGGGTTTACTATCTACAGTGACGCCTCGGGGAAGGGTCTGGGTTGTGTCTTGCAGCAGCATGGGAAGGTGATTGCCTATGCTTCCCGGTAGTTACGTCCCCATGAGAAGAACTACCCTACCCACGACTTAGAGTTGGCAGCAGTGGTATTTGCTTTGAAGTTATGAAAACACTACTTATATGGAGAGAGGGTGGAGATCTTCACAGATCATAAGAGCTTGAAGTATGTGTTTACACAGAAGGAACTCAACATGAGGCAGCGCAGGTGGTTAGAGCTGATGAAGGACTTCGACATCTCACTACAGTATCACCCAGGGAAGGCAAACGTGGTTGTCGATGCCTTGAGTAGGTATCCGAAAGCCATGTGTTTGACTATGGACCATCATTTACTAGCAAATTTGGAGAGCCTGGGGATTGAGGTGATTGTGCCCGGAGTTCAGATGCAGATGTGGGGCCTTCAGATTCAGTCGAACTTGATGGAGAGGATCAAGTCGACACAGTTCGAGGATGTTGCTCTACGGTGTATCCGAGAGCAGGTTTGAGCAGGGCTGGTGGATGGTGAGTTTTCTCTTGCAGAGGATGGTGCTTTGAGGCATGGTTCCAGGCTGTGTATGCCCAGTGGAGAGCTCAGGGAGCAGGTCATGCAGGAGGCCCACAGATCTCAGTACTCTATACATCCTGGTGCCAACAAGATGTACAGGGATCTGAGAGAGGACATCTGGTGGTATGGGATGAAGCGGGAGGTAGCTCGCTTCGTAGCCAGGTGCTTGGTCTGTCAGCAGGTCAAGGCAGAGAGGCAGAGGCCAGGAGGATTATTGCAGCCATTGCCCATTCCAGAGTGGAAGTGGGAGCATATCATGATGGATTTTGTATCTGGATTGCCGCGTACACCAGGAGGAAAAGACGCAATTTGGGTCATCGTAGATAGGTTGACCAAATCAGCCCACTTTTTGTCATTTAAAGTGGGTACGTCTACTGAGAGGCTTACAGAGATGTAATTACGGCAGATTACCATAGTTTCGGTCAGCATCATCTCGGATCGGGATAGTCGCTTTACTTTCCATTTCTGGCAGAGTCTGCAGACTAGTTTGGGCACTCAGCTCAAGTTTAGTACTGCATACCACCCCCAGACGGACGGACAGTCAGAAAGGACTATTCAGACATTCGAGAACATGCTACGGACGTGCGTCTTGCATTTCGGAGGATCCTGGGAGGATCACCTGCACTTGGTGGAGTTTGCTTACAACAACAATTTTTAGGCCAGCATTGAGATGTCACATTTCGAGGCTCTGTACGGGCGTAGGTGTCGTACACCCTTATCTTGGGATGATGTTGGTGAGCTAGCTTTATTGGGACCTGAGATGGTTGTTGACGCAACCGAGAAGGTGAAGCTGATCAGGGACAGACTTCGCATGGCGCAGGACAGACATCGGCATTGGGCCGATAGCCACCGGAGACCTTTAGAGTTTGAGGTACAGATTAGAGATAGGATTAGAAGTAGGTTGTTTGTTTTTGTTTGTTTGATCATGTTTGATTATTTAGTAACTTGAGACCTAGTTTGTGTTTAGGTCGGAGACATGTTTTTCTGCGGATATCTCCGACTCGTGGTACCATACATTTTGGTGGAGGTGGGAAGCTTAGCCCGCGCTTCATCGGACCTTTCGTGATCAGCGGGATAGTCGGTGACGTGGCATACAGGCTAGACTTGCCACCTGCACTAGTGGGTGTCCACAACGCATTCCACGTATCACATTTGAGACGGTATGTGGCTGATCCTAGCCATGTACTTGACCATTCAGAGATTGAGCTGGGACCTACTCTCAGTTATCCAGAGCAGCCATTGGAGATTCTGGATCGCCGAGAGAAGGTACTGAGAAACTAGGTGATACCCTTGGTTCGCGTCGCATGGAGGCATCATTCTCCAGGAGAGTCTACCTGGGAGCAGGAGGATAAGATGCGCGAGCGATACCCTTATCCTTTTGGGCCTTGAGGTATGATTGTCTATCCTTCTCATTAGTTTAGATTCGCCTTTTAATTTTGAGGACAAAATTCTTTTTAAGGAGGGTAGATTTGTCACTACCATATTTTAGCTTGAGGGTATTTTGGTCATTTGTGAATTTTTGAATATTTTTAATTTATTGAATTGGTGATTATTATTTTTGACTTCGACTATTTGAGACTTTGGAGACTAACCTAGATGTTGACCCTAGCTATGGTGTGACTTGATATTAGCATGGTGAGACCCTAGTCTAACTTAAGTCAACCTAAGTTAGTCATTTAGAAATCAAGATTTAAATAGGAGGATTAATGATTTGGTTCATAGGCTTGAGACTTAGGAATTGATTCCATGACTAGTGCAACTAGGCCCATAGCCCGTTAGACTAAACTCTAACCCTAATTTCAGCATACCTAGGCCGGCCACTTAGGGTTCCCTCCCTATAAATACTCTCCCCATTTAGTTCTTGCCTCTTTTATATTGAATGAATACTTAGAAAAAGAAAGGTATGCCATTCTTCCCCAATCCATAGTTTTTTCATTTTAATTCCTTTTTGACTCTAGTTTCTTGCATTAGAGTCTAATACTCTCCTATTTTCCATTTATGGCGAGTAATCCCAGCTTTTGAGCAATTTGGGGATTCGAGCTAGCAAGGAGGAACACTCTATTTTGGGGCTTTTCTTGCCATTAGACACCTATAGGTAAAACTCCTCAAATTTTGCTAATATTCTGATTTCTTTGTACGCTAGCCTAGATCTAGGTGTCCCCTAGTTGTCCCTAAAATTTGGTTAGAAATCGTGTCCGTTTGGTGTCCGTATCGGACACGTGTCATAGTGTATGTGCAAGTGTTTGATAAAATGCCACTTAGGATTTGATTTTCGTATTTTGCAAAATTAATTGCATGAATCTCTAGATCTAAGTATGTACATTAACTTTTGTGAAGACTGAGTCGGGATTCGTGTCTTTTTTTGTCCTAAATGGGACTGGACACGCTGCACAGGGGCTCGGCCGGGTGTCCTGCTGCCCGTTTCCGATTCCTCCTTGGACACTGCACGAGTTGACACCAAAATTGGTGTGCACGTAGGGGAGATGACTGACAGGAGGGGTATGGAGTTTCACTGGGTTTTATTGGGTTGTTCGTGAGTTATCAAAGTGGCACGGGTTGTTTACTGTCAGCGCACAACCGACCATAGGCTACTGACACAGGCTTCGTGTCTCACAAAGACACGTTTTAGACACAACTCAGGGTGACCAAACCCTAGCCCTAGACCCCCCCTCTAACTATGTGCACGATCACAACACATTTGGTGGGACACACGTGTCCCTAGCTCACTCGACACGCGTGCACGACGCTGTCAGTGCACAGCTTCAGTGTCCGCGTATGTGGAGTGATTTGGACACGTTGTATCCAGTTCTTGGACACTGGGACACACTTCCAACACCCTCTCACATGACACAATCATTACCAACCTATTAATCTAGATATAGTTGTTATTTTCAAATCGAATTTGTCAATTCCCCTATAAATTCTGATACTTAACTGAATTATTGATTTCCTGAATTTTTAATGCATGTTCGACTGTTTTGAATCTTTAATTCGAATGTAGATTCACAAATTCACATCTGAGTTTAGCCTAGAATGCTAGGGTTCACATTAGCGTGGGAATTTAGATTCGAAATGCATTTTGGGCTGTTAATGTATACTGTTACAAAAGGGTGAGAGTTGACACATGTTTTTACACTGAAACCTGAGATTATGAACTGTCATGAGTTTTACTAGTTAGGTTGTTGGTTTAGTTTCAATGTTGGTTCACAAATACATATTTGGAATTTACCTACATGATTGGGTTTTAAGTTAACATGGAAAAAATCGGATTTCGATTTACTTTGGGACTGTTCCTGAGAATGTCAAGTTAACATATACAACTTGTTCACATAAACCTATGTTGATCTACTTAAACACACTGTCTTCCTGAGAACATAATGTTCATTACACATTGATTTGTTACACTGAAAATCTGATATTGACACTGAGTTCATTACACACACAAGTACACTTTGCACACTGTTAAATCTGAGAACACATATAGCATTGTACACACACACTCACACATTTAAATCCTATTCATCTACACACCTAAACTGAGAATCTGAGAACATTGACACTGATTTGAGAACAATGTATACTCACACACACTTGAAGCTTATGCACTGTCTTCTCCTATATGGCACACACACACACAGGAACTTGAAACACACACACACATGTATATGTAATCTGCACACTCACTCACACCATTGATTTCCCTAGACACACACACCGTTTGTATATACTGTCAACTTGAGAGTCTATGACACACACACACACAAATGCATGACACTATATCCCTCTCTTTATTTTATATATATAATTACAATATCTATAATCTTGTGTGTGAATATGTGAAATGCATATAAATATATAATGCCTATATAATTTAGTGGAAATGTGAATGTGGTAATTAAATATGTGTGTTGCCTATAATATGTGTATATGGCATGTGGCCTATGCGGTATAGCCTATGGGTATCCCAATGTGCAAGCTTATGGTATATGGAATGTATACACATAGGTTGTGTGTTGTTAGACTTGTGTGACTTGTGAATGATGTGTGCTTGCTAGAATAGGCTGGTTAGGCTTAGTGAGACTTGTCTGGGTTAGGTTTGACCTAGTTGACCTAGTTTGACTAGAGTTGACCGAAGGTTGACTTTAGCCTAGATTGACCCAAACATCATGTAGAATGCAGCGTAGCAGTTTATTTTACCAATTTGGATATGTTGTGACTTGTACTGTTCTGAATAGGAGCCAGACACCACTCCTCAGGCAGTATTTCATTCGGACACTCAGGATATCAGACGAGTACATTCTCTGACCGTTTTATACTTGCTAGGACTATATTCTTGCTCTAGATTACTTTACTTGATGCTGACACGATGGAAACACGGATTAGTACTATATGGATCTTTTTATACGATGTTATCTCCCTCGGGAGCATCGGATACGTCATGTCATGTGCATTTCACTTTCATCATGTATTCCTGTGCTTTCACCATTCATGTGCACTCACGTGATTCATGTACTCTCATGTTCACGGAGCCCCCATGTTTATATTCATGTGCATCCATTTATGGGCCCCCATGTGAAATCATGTACAATAACATAACTTGAACGGATCCTTGTGTATTGATTGGGGATGGGGGAGTAGAAATAGTCATGTGGACATTTCCAAAGTAGTGTAGCCATGTACAACCTCTCATGTTTATTATCAATTTGTTCACATGTCTATCTTGTACTCTAAATCACTAGTTCACTGTAACTCTTTACTTATCAGTCTTCTCTTTTACTTCATGTATACTCTTCAGCGTTTCATGTATCTTACTCTATTGCCTGTATTATATTCCTGTCATGATATGAACTGCGTGCGATGTACTGTGCTCGCTCCCGTCCTGATTGGACCTGTTGAAATATTACAGATGACCTTGAGTAGCTGTGTCCCACTTATTATGGAGCAGGCCTAGATAACACATGTGAGCTGGACTCCCAGGAGGACCCAGCCCTTGCAGAGGACATTACCCCAGTAGTCTAGGTTAGTTAGCTAGACTAGTATCTTATTATCATTCTGTCTGTTAGATACACTTGTACTTATTTGGATATTTGTTATTATGGATTTGTGGAGTTGTTTATCTTAGACATTTAGCTCTCTCTTATCTTGTATTTATCATCTGTGGATTCTGTTGATTTCATCTGTCTATCTTATCGTCTTTCTTCCTTAGTTGTGATTGAGTTGTACTTTATATTGTCAACTCCATTCGGAGTGTATATACTGTACAGGTACCTTATAACTGTTAGATGTATTGTGACCTAGGACAGCGTTCTACCGTCGACACTGCGGCGTAGGCTGGACGTAACCACTTCTCGTGCCCCTACACTGGGTGTGGGTCGTGACACGAGCTAAGCCTCACCCCGAAAATTTGTGCGGCCGCACGAACACCGATTCAGGGACTGATCAATACGAAAAATCAAAATTCATATTGCTAAGAAGTCAGCCGGGTGTGATCCAATGGTTTCTCTCCCATCCCAATGCAACCTATTCTAGACATTCGTATTCTAATAGAAATTATCCCTTAAAGGGGAGTCTTAAAAGTCAAATTGAATTCAACTAATAGTTTCGTCCTTTTCGAAACAAATAAAGTCTAGGAACGTATTGAAACCAAAGAAGTTCCAAAGTATCTATTTGGACAATGAATTCTAAGAATCCTCTCGATGTTATAGATCGGAGATGGATGGTTCCAAGATCTAGAACTTAAATCAAAATTTCTAAAAGAGCCCGGATTTTCGAAAAATGACTAACTCTGGAAATTCTCAAAAATTTCGGCAGAGTCTCCTTTGTATTTACTCATCCGGAATAATTCCAATACAAGCAAACACAAGAAATAAAAATATGGGTACGCCGACCCCTTCGGTGGAGCAACCGTCAACACCGGAACCACGCAATGTAAATATATTCGGGTATGCCGACCCCTTCGGTGGAGCAACTCTCAACACCAGCCACGCATTCCAATAAAGCTATGCAAAATAATATAGCTTTCTTACCTTAGTAAGCAGACAAGCATGTATTTTATTCTTGGTTTTGCAAATGCTTTATCTAAACGCTATTCAAGTTCAAAGACAAAAATGGTTGTTAGTAATATCGTAATATCAAATCTTAGCTTAATATAAGTTATGTAAAGACATAAAGTAATTAAGCGGAATGGAATGAAATACTACAACTAAATCAAGGGATGGCTAATTGGTCTTAACTTCAATTTCAAAGAGAAGAGGATATTTGGTGCGTCAAAATAAATATCTAATAGTAGTGCAACTCACTCCCGTTTCTAAGGTTGATTTACAATCCAAGAGTGCAACAAATTAACCAAAAGTTATGTCACCAAGTCACGTACGTATCCTGGTGCCAAAATGATTGTTTTTCTAGGTTAATAAAGTGAAAATTACTCTAATTAAGCATTATTTAATTTCTGGACAGAATTGAATTAATATAAATAAATATCAAATAATTTCATAAAACTTAGTTTGAAGATATTTAGATGTTCTATAGTGCAAGACAACCACGTTGGGCCAACTTCTTCAAATTAGTATGCATGTGTATATATATGAACCTTACAAGGAAATTAATTTTTTTTTACAAATTTAAATTACATGAAACTAACAAGAATTCATTCTAGCCCTATATCATAGTTATGTAAACTCATTGTCTATGTAACAAGTAGGTATATATATGAGATAGAAATGAAACTCTACACCACAACATACTTCATTCCAAAACTCATTGTCAACCAACAATATATAATTATATCCTTAAAATTTGGATGATAGAATTATCATGAATTTTCTTGATAGAAAATTCTTGGAATGAAAAAGGAAGGGTGAGAGCTTGCCTTCATTCTTGGATGTTTCCCTTAAGACAGAAATCTCCTAAATCTGAACCTAATATATGAGAATTGAAAATTGGGGGGGTTAATCACAAAACCTAAAAACAATTTGAAATGAATTGGAAGAGGAATGAGGGAAGAGGAATATGGAAGAGTGAAGAGTGGTTGAGAGGGGGGGTGTGGTCAGCCGGCGGCTCCGGCGCTGGCCCGCAGCAGCAGCGCGACAGCAGCAGCAGCCGCAGTAAGGAGGGGAGGGGGGTTAAGGAGAAGGAAAGGAGAATAAGAAGAAGAAGAAGAAGAAGAAGAAGAAGAAGAAGAAGAAGAAGAAGGAAAATGAAGAGGGGAAGGAGAAGTGTTCACCTGGAAAAGAAAGTGAATGGAGGAAGAATGGGTTTTACTCTCTCACTCTTCTTCAATTAAAAGGATGAACAATTAAGGATTTACCAAATTGCCCCTTGGGCTTTGTCATGAGAGGAGGATGCCACATGGCACCTCTTCATGCATGATTGCCACATATGTGGTTCATGAAAAGTGCAAACTTCCAATTTGCATGGGGACCAAAGTGGAAAGAAATTTAATTTTTGAAAAAAATTAATATATAGGAAGAATTTTGGAAGGCTAAAATTAAATAAATCAATATATATATATACATATATATATATATATACATATATATATATATATATATATATATATATATATATATATATATATATATATATATATATATATAAAAGCTATGACACTCTACCCACCTAAATTAAATTCCGTCCTCGGAATTTAAGGAATGAAGAAATGGAAAGGAAATATGCTAAGTACCTTAATCATCTAATAGGTAGTGGTAAAGTTGCCGCATCTCATCTTCTCTTTCCTAAGTAGATTCCCCAGACGAGTACTTATTCCAAGATACCCGAACCAATGAGATGGTCTTGTTTTTAAGAACCTTTTGTCTCCGATCCAAAATTTCTACTGGCTTCTGCTCAATGCGGAGAGTTGGGCCAACTGTAATTTTTGAATAATCAAATATGTGACTTGGATCTGGCACATACTTCCGTAGTTGAGATACATGGAAAATATTATGGACTCCTTCTAATGAAGGTGGCAAGGCCAGTCGATAAGATACGTTGCCGACTCGATCCAAGATGTCGAATGGGCCTATATACCTTGGACTCAACTTTTCTCTTGTTCTAAATCTGATAGTTCCCTTGGTTGGTGAGATCTTCTTTAATACATGATCGCCAGGTTCGAAATTCAAGATCCTTCGATGCTTATCTTCCCACATCTTGTGCCTGTCTTGTGCAGCTTGAAGATGACTTCAGATTGCCATGACCATGTCTACAATCTGCGTAACCAACTCTGGTCCTAAGAGTTGACGTTCTCCGACGTCGCCATAACGTATTGGTGGCCTGCACTTCCTCCCATACAATGCTTCAAATGGTGCCATCTTGATACTAGCATGATAACTGTTATTATATGAGAATTATATCCGATGTAGATGATCATCCTATGATCCTTTGAAATCTAGAGAGCACGCTCTCTGCATGTCTTCTAAAATTTGTTTCATCCTTTCTGACTGCCCATCAGTCTGTGGATGATATGCTGAACTAAACTTCAGACGAGTGCCAAGACTATCTTGCAAGCTTTTCCAAAACTTGGAGGTAAACCAAGTATCCCTGTCTGTGATGATACTTACCGGTACCCCATAGTGACTAACAATGTTCTTCATCTACATCTTCGCTAGAAGCTTCGTAGATTGTCCGACTCGAAATGGTAGAAATCTCGCGGACTTTGTAAGTCTATCTACTATCACCCAGATAGCATTGTTACCCCTTTGTGTCCTTGGAAGTCCCGATACAAAATCTATTGTAATATGCTCCCACTTCCATTCAGGTACTAGTAGTGGTTACAGTAGTCCAGCAGTCCGTTGGTGCTCGGCTTTTACTTGTTGGCAAACTAAGCATTTCGAGACAAATTTAGGTATCTCCCTCTTCATTCCATGCCACCAAAAATTTTGCCTCAGATCCTTGTACATCTTCGTACTCCCAGGATGAATGGAGTACCGAGAACTATGTGCATCAGACATTATCTCAGTCCGGAGTTCTCCAAATGGTACACACAAACGACTCCCGAACCTCAAGGATCCATCAGAATGCTTCATCAACCCAATTTGTACCCCAGCTTCAGTTTGATTCCACAGTTTTTGCAACTTTACATCCTTCTTCTGTGCCTCCTTAATTCTCTCTACTAAAGATGATTTTATTTGTAAACTTTTCTAGATTCCATCTGCTACTGGGCATATCACTTCAACCTCCATCTTTCTGAGATCATCTAATATCTCCTTGGGCGTGTTCAAAAAGAAAGCTTCAGGCCTCCTACTCAGAGCATCTGCTACTCTATTTGCCTTGCCTGGATGATACTCCAGTTCCGTATCAAAATCTTTAAGCAACTCCAACCATCTGCATTGCCTCATATTTAATTCCTTTTGGGTGAACACATATTTCAAGCTTTTATGATCTGTGTAAATTTTGATCTGTTCACCATACAAGTAATGTCTCCACAATTTTAGGGCAAATACAACATCTGCTAATTCCAGATCATGTGTTGGATAATTCCTTTCATGAACCTTCAACTATCGAGAATCGTAAGCAATAACTCCTCCGTGCTGCATCTGTACACAGCCCAAACCCTTGCCAGAAGCATCACTATAGATCTCGTAACCTCCTGACCCTGATGGTAATGCTAGTACTGGTGCTGTGACAAGTCTTTCCTTCAATTCCTCAAATGCTGCTTGACATTTATCAGTCCAAATGAATTTCTTATTCTTCCGAGTCAACCGAGTAAACGGCTCAATAATTTGAGAAAAATTCTCCATAAATCCTCTATAATATCCAGCTAAGCCAATAAAACTTCGAATCTCAGCTACATTCTTGGGAGTAGGCCATGATTTGACTGCTTCTATTTTCTTAGGATCTACTGTTATTCCTTCTCACTTACTATGTGTCCCAAGAAAGAAATTCCCTTTAGCCAAAATTTACATTTACTCAACTTTCCATACAGCTTCTCCTGTCGTAGAGTTTCAAGTACTATCCTCAAATGTTCTTCGTGTTCCTCCTCGTTCTTTGAGTAGACCAATATGTCGTCAATGAACACAATCACAAACTTGTCCAAATATTGATAGAATATTCTATTCATCAAATCCATAAATATGGCCGGAGCATTAGTCAATCCAAAAGGCATGACTTGAAATTCATAATGCCCATATCGGGTTCTGAAAGCAGTCTTTGGTATATCTTCTTTTTTAATTTTTACTTGATGATAGCCTGATCTGAGATCTATCTTAGAAAATACAGTCGCTCCTCCAAGTTGGTCGAATAATTCATCGATCCTAGGTAGTGGGTACTTATTCTTGATCGTCACTTCATTCAGTGCTCTATAATCTATCACTAATCTCAGGCTCCCATCCTTTTTCTTTACAAATAGCACAGGTGCTCCCCATGGAGGAGAACCGTTGGGTCTAATAAACTCCTTAGCCAGCAACTCCTTGATTTGATTATTTAATTCCGCTAATTCCTCCTTTTTCATTGGATAGATCTTCTTGGCAATAGGGGAAGCTCCAGGAATTAGATCAATATTGAGTTCAACGGCCCTATCCGGTGGTAATCCGGGTAACTCATCAGGAAATACATCTATAAATTCATCCACAACTCTTGGCCATTCATCTATTACTTGGTCCTGGAGACTCCTTAATTCAAACTTTTCTAACTCCTCTTTATCAAACTCCTTTTGAGCTCTAACAAATTCATGCAACTTCTTACCGGGTAAGGAAAATTGAACTTTCCCTTGTCTACAATCTATAATCGCCGATGTTAATATTAACTAATCCATTCCAAACACTACATCATAGCTGTTCATGGGGAAAACTAATAGTCTAGCCCAAAAACTTACTCCTCTCATTCACTTATAGTCCTTTCGTATCCAAGTAAATGGAGATGGGCCGCTTTTCTGGAGGAAGAACATAAGGCGTACTTCTTTCTCGAAGAAAACTTCAGCTCCATCCTCAATATCCCGAATCCTGGGACGCTGGAGCTCGAAAACTACTCCAAACACTGGAAGTTCTTCGTCATTCGCCACCAGCCAAGATCTCCGTGAAAATGCTCATACCCGTAGAATGTCCGGTCACTCCCATCCCAGTAGACACTAGGCATAAATCAAGCCATCCCGTAATTTGTCATCATGTTTAATAAATCATCAAGTTTCATAAAATTTGATCGAGGTAAATTGTGAAATCCTCAATTCGTCAATTATGTGTTCAATCTTCAATTGTTAATTATTTCTATCCTATGGTAGTTCAAGTAAGTCCTTAGAAAATATCCAATATCTACCTATACAATCTCCTTAACCTATACACTATCCTTAAAAAAATGACCTGCATGGGCGACCAATCAAAATAGACGTGTCACGCCCCGGTCCCCAAGATAACTTGGAGCACGTGATACTTCTCCCCAGGCTACGTACCTGTACAATTAATACCGTATTGTACCCTGCGATTGTCGCTTGTAAGGTCCTGGATAGGCACAGATATTAGGCATAACCATAGAATTTCCACAATTTATGTAACATCCATTTGTCCAAAACATTACATACTTGATCAAGTATCTTCAAAACACATAATATACATATTTCTGTTCATGGTTCTTCAAAACACATAATTTACATAACTGTAGATATTCCCAAAATGAAACAACTATCCTGCAGTCCCACATCATTCATAGAGTTCATCCTCAGTGTACGCCTAACCTTCATCCTGGTCTTCATCAATTCCTAGTGAACAAAACTAGGTCGTCAATACGACGAGCAAGCCCTCGGTCAAAGGAGAGAGTTATGAATGTAGGATGATAAGATAAATGAATACAAAATAGAGTAACTTGAACAATTAAACTCATACCATGTGATATCAGTCAAAAAGTATATAGCTTTCAAAATAATGTCACAAAGGACACATACAAGATCTTTCTATACCTAAATGCAATTTAGAGAAACTTTTCTGGATCACACACACACGCCTAGCATCTCAACAATAACCCCATTTGTCCGGAATCAGGCTCGTACAAAACAGGTGGTGCTTAGATTATCCATCCGTCTGTACTATCACATATTGATGTGATTACAAGCAGGATAGCATCATGTGTTAGTTTTCGAATCATCTGGGTCGATTCATCGAATCATGAGCTATAAAAAAATTCGTATGACTTGAACTTTTCCAAGAATATCAAATCCATTCAGTAGATAGCTGAGCTGAACTCAGGGCCTGGATGTCTAATGAATTAACAAGTATTCTGAGTTGAAACGCAGGGTATGCGCAATGGATAGCTGAGCTGAAACTCAGGGCCTGGATGTCCAATTGCAATCAGAAAGATGAGGAAGATGAGCTAAGCCTCATCCCGGATATTCGTGCGGCCGCACAAACACCGATTCAGGAACTGATCAGTACGAAAAATCAAAATTCATATTGCAAAGAAGTCAGCCGGGTGTGATCTAATGGTTTCTCTCCCATCCCAATGCAACATATTCTGGACATTCGGATTCTAATAGAAATTATCCCTTAAATGGGAGTCTTAAAAGTCAAGTTGAATTCAAGTAATAGTTTCGTCCTTTTCTAAACTAATAAAGTCCAGGAACGTATTGAAACCAAGGAAGTTCCAAAGTATCTATTTGGACAATGATTTTCAAGAATCTTCCTGATGTTATAGATCGGAGATGGATGGTTCCAAGATCTAGAACTGAAGTCAAAATTTCTAAAAGAGCCCGAATTTTCGGAAAATGACTAACTCTGGAAATTCTCAAAACTTTCGGTAGAGCCTTCTTTGTATTTACTGATCCGGAATAATTCCGATACAAGCAAACACAAGAAATAAAAATATGGGTACGCCGACCCCTTCGGTGGAGCAACCCTCAACACCGGAACCACGCAATGTAAATATATCCGGGTACGCCGACCCCTTCGGTGGAGCAACTCTCAACACCGGCCACGCATTCTAATAAAGCTATGCAAAATAATATAGCTTTCTAACCTTAGTAAGCAGACAAGGATGTATTTTATTCTTGGTTTTGCAAATGCTTTATCTAAACGCTATTCAAGTTCAAAGACAAAAATGGTTGTTAGTAATATCATAATATCAAATCTTAGCTTAATATAAGTTATGTAAAGACATAAAGTAATTAAGCGGAATGGAATGAAATACTACAACTAAATCAAGGGATGGCTAATTGGTCTTAACTTCAATTTAATAGAGAAGTGGATATTTGGTGCGTCAAAATAAATATCTTAGTAGTGCAACTTACTCCCGTTCCTAAGGTTGATTTACAATCCAAGAGTGCAACATATTAACCAAAAGTTATGTCACCAAGTCACGTACGTATCCGGGTGCCAAAATGATTGTTTTTCTAAGTTAATAAATTGAAAATTACTCTAATTAAGCATTAATTAATTTCTGGACAGAATTGAACTAATATAAATAAATATCAAATAATTTCATAAAACTTAGTTTGAAGATATTTAGATGCTCTATAGTGCAAGACAACCATGTTGGGCCAACTTCTTCTTCAAATTAGTATGCATGTGTATATATATGAACCTTACAAGGAAATTAAATTTTTTTTTACAAATTTAAATTACATGAAACTAACAAGAATTCATTCTAGCCCTCTATCATAATTATGTAAACTCATTGTCTATGTAACGAGTAGGTATATATATGAGATAGAATTGAAACTCTACACTACAACATACTTCATTCCAAAACTCATTGTCAACCAACAATATATAATTACATTCTTAAAATTTGGATGATAGAATTATCATGAATTTTCTTGATAGAAAATTCTTGGAATGAAAAAGGAAGGGTTAGAGCTTGCCTTGATTCTTGGATGTTTCCTTTAAGAGAGAAATCTAACAAATAAGAACCTAATACATGAGAATTGAAAATTGGGGGGTTAATCACAAAACCTAAAAACAATTTTAAATGAATTGGAAGAGGAATGAGGGAAGAGGAATATGGAAGAGTGAAGAGTGGTTGAGTGGGGGGGTGTGGTCGGCCGGCGACGCCGATGCCGGCCCGCGGCAGCAGCAGCCGCAGTAAGGAGGGGAGGGGGGTTAAGGAGAAGGAGAGGAGAAGAAGAAGAAGAAAGGAAGAAGAGGAAGAAGAAGAAGAAGGAAAAGGAAGAGGGGAAGGAGAAGTGTTCACCTGGAAAAGAAAGTGAATGGAGGAAGAATGGGTTTTACTCTCTCACTCTTCTTCAATTAAAAGGATGAACAATTAGGGATTTACCAAATTACCCCTTGGGCGTTGTCATGAGAGGATGATGCCACATGGAACCTCTTCATGCATGATTTCCACATATGTGGTTCATGAAAAGTGCAAACTTCCAATTTGCATGGGGACCAAAGTTGAAAGAAATTTGATTTTTGAAAAAAATTAATATATAGGAAGAATTTTGGAAGGCTAAAAACAAATAAATAAGCAATATATATATATATATATATATATATATATATATATATATATATATATATATAAGGCTTATATATATATATATATAAGGCTATGACAATGCGTCACACCAGGCAAGATACCTTGCCATATTTACTGTTTATATTTAGTCTGCATCTTCATTATTTAGTTATTGCATATCACTGCCTGTTTATTTCCAATTTTTCCAGTTGTCTTCTTGGTACAGTTCATACTTACTTGCTTTTAGTTATACATAATGCTAGTAGTATCTTCTTTCTCGCCTTTAAATTTGCATATGGACCTAGAGTTAAGGGACTACCACTAGTTTAGCACATTTTTATAAACTTGACACCGATGTGCCACGAGTTGTGTGTGAGTTGTGAGTAGTATATAGCCTCCAGACTTGCGTGTTGGCTGATCACTGATATGTATGGGACGTGCATTAGGTCTAATTGCCAATTAGATGCATGTTAGGAGACTTGGCAGTTAGTAGAGGTACATGGTCGTGGATACGACTTAATAGGTGCATAGGGTGGGCAGAACAGTTCCTTGACGTATGGGCCACCTTTGTACTTCCCTTATTAGACCTGTGAGCTCTGCCGGAGATGCAGTACATTGATACCCTCTGACGTTCGCTGAGCGTTATAGACGAACCCATTATACTGATGCCCTCTGACGTTCACATGAGCTTTATGGACGTAGGCACCTGGTTCCCGAATGAAAGGTACGATGCCAATCTCATATAACCAGAGTGCCCATACGTAGAAGGTCTGTTCTTAACTGCATGTACACAGTAGAATGGTTAGGTGACCTTAGATATGTCATGTCACACTCCGTTCTAGTCATAATATGGGGCAGTATCACATCACGGAATAGTGTGCTATCCCTTGTCCTTGTTTGGTTGTAGGGGTAGTCCACTATTTCGATGATGTGATATTGGGCCATGTTATGTTTGGTTGTAGGGGTATTTCATAATATCCTCATTATGGGACTCCAGTTGGCAAGACAGCTGGGGATTGAACACCTCGAGTCTTATGGCGATTCAAAGCTTACCGTCAACTAGGTTTGAAGACAATACGAGGTCCGCCATGAGGATCTGATTCCCTATCATAAAGCAGCCTTGGACATCATCTCAACTTTTATCGAGTTCTTCATAGAACATGTACCTCGGCTACAAAATCTGGAGGCTGATGCTTTGGTTGGCCTTGCTGCCTCCTTGGCTGCACCCCTAGGGACTCAGTACTTCGTTACGATAACTGGCCAGGATTTGGTGTGTCCCAGAAACAATTTATGCATGTGTCTGAACCACGCCATTCCTGCAGACGCCGACGTCAACATCAGAGACTGGCGATTTTCGTTCATAGATTTTGCAGCCTACGGAATCCTCCCAGACGACCCGAAGGAAACTGTGTCTGTTAAAAGGCACTCTCTCCGATTCTACTATGATACACCTACTAAAATATTGTATCGCCGTTCTTACGACGAACTTCTTCTCCGATGTTTATCAACGAGGAGACGACCGAAGCTCTTTGAGAGGCCCATGACGGTACCTGTGGAGCTCATCAACCCGGTCTTAATCTACATGATTGACTTCGACGTATGGGCTATTACTGGCCTACTATGATGGTTGACGCTATTGAATTTGCCAAAAAGTATCACATCTGCCAGTTGTACGCCGACTTCAACCATCGACCCTCGGAGTTTCTACACCCTACGGTCGCCTCCTGGCCTTTTGAAGCATGGGGTATGGATATTATTGGACCGATTACCCCTCCGTCATCTAGAGGATATCATTTTATTTTAGCAATCACCGACTACTTCTCAAAGTGGGCGAAAGTTATACATCTGTCAGAGGTAAAGAGCTCATAGGTGATCAGCTTCATCGAGCATCATGTCATCTACCGTTTTGGAGTACCCCGGAGGATCATCCTTGACAACGGTCCACAATTCATAAGCCATGCGTCCAGCCGATTCTGTGATAAGAATCGCATCCAGAATGTGGCATCAGCTGCTTACTATCCTGCGGCGACCGGATTGGCCGAAGCTTTCAACAAAACAATCGTCAAACTACTCAAGAAAGTCGTGTCATCTAAAAAAAGCCACTGGGACACGAAGCTAGGCGAATGTCTTTGGGCCTACCACACAACGGTACGGACTCCGACGGGCAACACACCATTCTTCCTAGTATACAAGAGCAAAGCCGTACTTTCTCTCGAAATCCAGATTCCCTCGTTACGAGTGGCTATTACGAACCATCTAATGGAGGAATACAATCAACGTTGCTGGCTGCAAGAGTTAGAGGCGCTTGACAAAAAACGCCTCTTGGCTCAACAACGCGTCAAGCTCTACCAGGCTCGCATTTCCCAGGCTTTCAACAAGAAGGTCAAACAAAGGACTTTCCAAGTGGGCGTTCTCGTCCTGTCAGTCAGAAAACCAATGGTAATGACTCACAAAACACCAAGAAAATTCGAACCTAAATGGGAAAGCGCCTTTATCATAGAGACGGTGTACTCTAACGGTGTCTACTGACTCGTAAAACCTAACGGGGACTTGTTCATGATACCAATCAATGGCAAGTTCCTAAAGAAGTACTATTCTTGAAATCCTTCAACATGTACTTCCATCCACCCAGCAAAAGAATTTATGAAATCAACAACCGAATTCATCCCCCTTGATCATGATATGTCTCTGGAGCCCAGCTGCTCTAGGACATTCCCTCATCGTCTCCCCAGTAGAAAACATCCAAGTCCACATTACCTCTGAGTTGTTTTTCTATATCCCGTAAAGCTTAATCTTACCCCTCCGTAAGATGATGCTAAAATCCATGTTTACCATGTCCACATTACCTCTGAGTAAACATCCCATTCAACAACCCTTGTGTTTTTACATTTCATCTATAGAACATCCACTTTCATATCACCTCTGAGTTGTTCTTTGTATCCCCACAGAGTCTGTTTTTACCACGTCCATATCACCTCTGAGTAAGAAAACTCTACCACAAATCCCATGCTTACCATGTCCACATTACCTCTGAGTAAATATGTCGGTTCCCTCTCTCAACTTATCATATGTACCTAAAAAACCAAGGTGCGCCAAAGATGATTAAGTCCACAAAACCATGAGTTCATGACAAAATGAGCAAGCAAAAGTTCTTTATTTCTTTCTCATCAAAAGGAAGAAAAATGGATATATTACCAAAAAAAATAACTACATCTCAAAACGAAAAAGGTTACTAAAGGAAAAACAAAGTAAGGGTCAGCAGACATCTTGTCGATACGACATTTCAAAGCTTTGGCCTAGTTTCGACAGTCGCCAAGACCCGATGTTCAGCTTTACGATGCATCGCTTCCTTATCCTTGGAGACAATATCAGCTGCACGCTTATCATCCAACTCCTTCTTCTGGTGGAATAAATTGGCTACATGGCGAGTAAACTTTGCCGCTTCCTCCTTAAGCATGATATGGGCAGCCTGCGCTCATTAAGAATCTGCCTGGAGTTGGGTTCATTGCTCATGGAGCATGCGGATCTTGGCATCAACCTCAGCTAGGTGGACATCCAAAGATTCTCGTAGACCGGCCTTCTCCTCTATAGCTAAAGTTAACTCTTGTTCTTTGTCCTCATCATCGGCCAATTCCTGCTCCCAGACGGCCATAGTGGCCAAGTAGGTTGACTTAGCCTTGGCCGCTAACTTGTCCTCCTCTTCTATCAAAGCGGAAAGATCATTCCGTCGGATGTTCTAGAGATTAGTTAGATGACGATCGAGCTAAGCAACGAAAGCCTCCAAGATCTCAGCTATATGGTCATGACCTTGGTGAGATCGAATCAATCCGATGTGTGGGATCGCCATTGCCTTGGCTGTCGTGAAGCTCCTGCCTTCCTCCAGCACGACGGACACCCTCCGCTTTAGCATCTTATACACGGCCTCGACGATAAACTTTACGTACTCGTCTGCATTGGCTAATACTTGAGGCATCATAGAAGGAGTCGTCGGAATCCCCATGTGAGCAGGGAGGATAATAGAACTCGGTGACGGTGTAACATCTTGGCCTAGAAGAGCAGTCGTCACCCTGCTCGTCGAACCTCCGACCGTCGAAGCTTCAGGGTTCGGGTCTCCTTGAGAATACTTCGACCCGGGTGTCTCCAGAATCTCAACATTTGTGGACTCTGTCTGAATGGTAACAGTACCGGTGGCCGGAATCACGATAGCTGGACCTCTCACAGTCCCCCAAGTGGTTTGGACAGAAGGAGATTCTTTCATCATATGGCCCTTGCCCTTGTCGAAATCTACCCCGGAGGGTCCACCAATATCAAGGCCCACCGTAGCAGGCTTAGAAATAGCACATGCTGTCGGAGCAGACTCCTATACTCCGTAGCCCGATAGAGGAGCAGGTGTAGGATTGGGAGGCAGAGAAGCTTCCTCCATCTCATTATCCACCGGGATAGGAGTAGGAATCAGTAACGGAGTCGGTTCTTCCATCTCAACCTCTGTCAGTGGGGCAGGTGTATCACTCAGATGCGAAATTGGTTCCTCTCTATCTGGATCAGGGGAAAGCTTGGCCATGATTACCCGTGCTGGTCCTCTCCACCCATTATAGAGTCCCCCTCAACATCTTCAACAACATCATCTGGGATGTCTTCCGAAAAAGATGAGTCCCAATCAACTTCTTCCTCCAAAGGATCTTGTGCAACCTCCCCCTCCTAGATCTAGATAGCGGTCTCCTCACCAGGGTCTACAGCCGGTTGATCCACTGTCTGTGAAGGCCCCGTTTGATTTGTATCTCCTAGAACATTCGATGAGGGTTGTTCAATATTTTCGGACGCCACCACATTAATGGAGTCATCCTCAGTGTAGTGAAAGGCGGCAGGAACATCCACTTGAACGGCGTCATCTGGGTCTTCCTCTATAGGAGACATCATAATGGTAGGAATACGCTCCTTAGAAGAGATGGCAACTTCCTTCTCAAAAGGTTCGTCCGAACTTCGCTTCAAAGTTCGAGACTTCTTCTTCGTCACCTCCTGCAAACAAAAAAAGGAATACAAATAAGGAGAGAAAGGCCATCTTTATCTCTTAAAAGCTGACGTTGATCATCGCAGGAGTAGTCTCTTTTGGTCCCCCTGTGGGTAAAACTATGGTGGCCCCGGACTTGGTTGCCAAAACTTTCCTCGGCCTCTATGGCTCAGAGGGGCCCTCATCCGTTGAAGTACACCTCTTCAGCTGATTATTCACGGATTCCTCTTGCGAGTCCTCCACCCTAGCTACTGGGGCTGCTGCCGGCACTGTAACATTTGGCGGGCGATACATCCGGGCTTTCGCGAGCATGGTTCAGATGCCTCAAGCTGGGTCTCGACAATGAAACTAGTCTCCCTATCGTAGCCAGGAGATATTGTATTCGCCGAACAATAAAGCTTGACAGCAAAATACAAGATATGCGTTCTAGGATTCTGAAGGGGAGCTGTAAACCGCACTCCCGTAGACCCAACATTGTAGTACTGCCAACCACGGGTTCTATCCAACAAACTTCTAACAAATCCCAAGCAAGTACTTGGGTTGTTCAATATCAGCTGAGTGTAACCGAATTGGCGAGCAAAACGGCTTGGTACATACGGCTCCAGGAAGCAGTGATTCCTGTTCCGATATACCAAATATGAGGGTTGGTTGCTTTGCAGCCAGCGGAACCCCCAAATTGGAAAGGAAATGGCATCCACGTCTGTATCCTCCAGTCCTTCGTCTGCTTCAAAGCCCAGAAAAACTGGGCCAACTTTAGATATCTCCCACCCTTGAAGCTGGGACGAGATCTTCCTACAAACAGGAACGCCGGTATGCAGCCACTTCCTTCTGTGGTAGTGGTGGATAAAGGCATCACCAGCAATATGCCCTTCCTCTGTGCCAGGGTCATCACATTTGGGTGATGTAATATCAACTACCCAATCAGATAGTAATAAGGCAGCTCCGCTTGAGGAAAGTTCCCACTCCTTCCCTTTGTGGCTATGACATTCGCTGCGAACTCTCTGAGACCCCGTATTAGGTTGCATACCATAACGGGAAGCAAAGCCAAAGGACGACCAAACACCAGCTTCACAGCAGGTAAGATAAGGTTTCTAGTCACCCTCTCTACAGAACCTGATCCACCAGGGAACACACAATCTTGAAGCCATATCATCATATAGGCAACTAGCACCGCCTTCGGTGACATTTTGTGCGCACAGTGCCAGAAGCAGCTATAGATGTTGTCGGTTGGCTTCCTATTTTTATGCTCATGTAGATTGTGTTTGCCAAGCCTCTTCATTTTGGCGACCATTTCTGTATGCGTGAGACCCTGGGGAGTAGTAAAGCGAATCTTCGTCGGATCGCTATCGTCTTGAGTAAAGACATAATCGCTCCAAACAGTCATGTGAGGTTGTGCCTTAGTCTTATCCTTGCACTGATTCAGATAATGGTGGCTCACCACTTCTTTAAAGACCGCTATCATTTTCGTGTCCTTTTCTCCAAAGCGGAGAGCTCCTCATTTATTGGAAAATACTCTTCATACGACTCAGTCCCCCAAGAAAGATTCGAGACCTCGAACATCTCATGAAGCACCAATCCTAGTTCCCCTATGGGCGTTTAGAACGTCCCGGTGTGAGAATTGTACAGCTCCATGAGGGCCAGAAAAATGGGCCGATTTATCTCTATGCCAGCATGGGTAGCCCAGATGGCAGTGGTCAAACCAATCTCCCTGAGCTCGTTCTTATACTTCAGCAAGATCCAAAGGGTCAGGTCATCCCACTTTGGCACATGGTGACACCAACCTTCGACCCAAAATTTCCCTTTCGGGTATGAAATCTTGGCCGCCAACATACGGTTGACAAATGTTGAGGCACTGAAGGCAAAAGTTTGGGGGGGGGGAGGGAACATCGCTGTATATACTCCCAGGACGCAGAACTCGTAAGGATTAAGAGGTCCCGCCTCGCGCAAAAGTAAAAGTATCCTTCTGGTCAGATGCAGAGTCAATCCGGATGGATCCCGAAACTGCCCCTCCCTGAGTTGGGGTAAGCTCCCATTGCATCCTCCTCTTCGAAGCAAGGCTAATGAAGGCGGTCAGTGGAAACTGATGCTCTATCTTCGGTGCATACATGTTGAGGCCTTTCGGCTCGAAGAACCAATCCTCTTTGATCTTCAAAACCTTTGCTTCATAGGAAGCCAAGCAATCCCCAAACAAAAATTGGGGCTTCCAATAAACCTCGGTGGCATTCTCGGCAGCTCGAATCCTACTGCTATCTATCATGGCTTGTAGAAAAGAAAGGGGCTAATCCTGAATCACCGTCATTCTCTCCGACGACTGGTCCAACATGATCGCAGCCTTAGCAGGTTGACTATCTCTTCATTAAAGTCCAGACCCATATGACACAGGGAGTGGTCATTCAACAGAGGCAAAGTCATAAACACTGCTGTAGAAGCATAAAAATAAGCGCAACGGTGATGGAAGTGCATATGACAACAATTGCTTTACATATTTTATAGAAGCGTAGGGGACACATAAATTGCTATGCACTTTATAAATCGTGCTATGAAAGGACAGTACAGAAAGGAAAGATCTTTATTAAAATCATGTTCTCAAAAGATCTATTACAGATTCTTCATGATTACATATAAAGACTAAACACCTAAAGCCTACAAGTTCGCAGTCTTCAGGAGCACGCAGACCCCAAACGCTCAACAGTGTCAGAGCAAATCACTTCCTCGTCAGAGCGAGCCACTTCCTAGTCAGATGTGGAGGAACTCCAATATGGCTAATGAAGCAGCTATTGGCCCGAGCAAGAACGCAGCTTCTGCGTAAAGCTTACAACACTACCTGCGGCTCTTCCAGCATAATAAGGCGCACAGCCCCCCCACTCCAATATGGCTAATAAAGCCATTATTGAGCATGGCAGAGCATAGCCTGTGGCTTTTTGGGTTGGCAATCAATCCAAACCCGGTAGCTTGGACCTCGAAGACCTCTAAGATGTTGTTCATGTTCGAACTCCTTATGCCAAACGCTCAAGAGCATCTCAAAACTCAGTAGTATTCTTCTGTAAAGCCACAACTTCTTTGAACGAAGAGATCTATAATCATTATTCGACTTATGCAAGGCCCATGGCCGTCCAAAGCTAAGTTGGGGTCGAGAATGACAGGGAAATGACAAGAAACTGTGAGCAAAGTGTTAACGAAAAGCTTCTCTTTATATATAGGCTGTGTGGTCCAACCCACAGGCCATATGGCGGTGAGTCAAAGGACTCCGGAGTAATGGGATGAACCTAGGACTCAGTACAATGAATCTCATTTAATAGATTCATTTGACTAAGTGATTCAAAGGACTACGGGGTAATAGGATGAACCTAGGACTCAACACAATGAATCTCATTTAATAGATTCATTTGACTAAGCCTTGTTACCGCTTCTCGAACCCCCAAACAGCAATAATTAAAGAGGATGTTGACTCAGCCATTCAAAGGCGGTCATTTAATGTTCTTAGAAGAAAATAACTTCGACAGAACTTGCTCCTTCGGTTCAACCCAGAAGCGCAGCCACTTCGGTTCAACCCAGAAGAGCAGCCCATTCGGTTCAAATCAGAAGCGCAGCTCCTTCAAATCCAATCCAGAAGCGCAGCACATTCAACGGCTCCTTCATTTAACACTTTGTTGCCTCAGCACAGTATCCTCGTCGCCCTAAAGTGCAGTAACTTCGTAGCCTCAGCACAGTCACTTTATCGCCCAAAAGTGCAGTGACTTCGTTACCTCGTCGTCCTAAAGCGCAGTAACTTTGTTGCCTCAGCACAGTCAACTTGTCGCCCTAAAGCGTAGTGACTTCGTTGCCTCGGCATAGTCTACTCTCGTCCTAAGGCACACTTCGTTGCCTCAACACAGTCTCCTCGTCGTCCAAAAGCGTAGTGACTTCGTTGCCTCAGCACAGTCTCCTCGTCACCCTAAAGCACAGTGACTTCGTTGCCTCAGCATAGTCTCCTCGTCGTCTAAAAGCGCAGTGACTTTGTTGCCTCGTCGCCCTAAAGTGCAGTAACTTTGTTGGTTGAGCACAGTCAACTCATCGCCCTAAAGTGCATCGACTTCGTTGCCTCGTCACAATCTCCTCGTCGCCCAAAAGTGCAGTGATATTGAAGCCTTACCAGAAGCGGAGCTCATACAGACGTGATGTTCTATGAGGTGGCATTGTTCCACGTGGCCACTCTAGCATCTATAACTTTTCAGATATGATCCAATTAGTTTGTTTAAATCGCCGCTCCTAAGATAAGAACGGAGTTTGGTTCTGTTGATAGGACGAATATCAGATCGGTTTGTTTTAACCGTCGCTCCTAAGAAAGGAACGGAGTTTGGTTCTGTTGACAAGGGTAATATCCAATCGGTTTATTTAAACCACTGCCCGTAAGATAGGGACAAAATCCAACTCTATGGATAGGAGCAAAACCCATTCGACTTCATCCGATCAAGACTATCGAGCCATAAGCACACGCCATGTGTCATTTATTCGGTTATATTGATAACCACCCGAGATCTTGATAGAAGAGAATCTCAACATCCGCCATGTGTCAGCTCAACTGCAGCCCTCACCGTGTAGTTATAATAGATTCTCTCATATCTCCACGCGCAGTGCTCCAGCACGCCCAAAAAACCCTATGCCTATCGCATATGTGCTGGCCTATAAATAGAAGGAGTTGGCCTCCATTAAAAAGGCCGGCATCTTCCTGATTAGCAACCCCGAGTACCACTCTCGAGCATCAGAAAGTCAGAGCAAGTTCAAGCCGTCGTCAGATCGTCAACGGAGTAAAGGAGCCGCTGCAGTGCTCGATCTCCACCGTCATGCTTTCCTAGAAAATTCTGTACTTAAACCTCCTATTCAGGAGTCCTTTTTATACTTTTTATACGTTTGAATACAAAAAGTTCATTCAACTTTTGTCATGACAAACATGATGGCGACTCTGCTGGGGACTTCTTTCTCCTCTGACAAGAAGGTGGTAACGCAGTCTGACGACAACTTGCTGGAGTCTTCCCAAAAGATGTTGGTCTTACGTTTTGACTATCAAGCTTTTGAAGACCTCCTCTCTGAAGAGAAGTTGAGCCCTTCGAAGTGGTTCATAAAATCGAAGAAGACTCGACGTACCTGGATGCCCAAGGCTACTGCGACGAGCGGCAAGATGGAGGGATACGTGCTCCAAACCTCCCTGAACGGCGAAGCCCCAAAGAGGCCTCCACCCGCTGCTGCTGTACTGCCTCAACCGACTTCAGTTGCTGAGAAGCGCAAAGAAGAGTGCAACTCCTTGGCCGTGCAACCGATGAAGGCACAGCGTAGGAAGAATGGTGCAGCTATCCACCCGCGCAGAAAGACGGCTGCGCAGGGTATAACTTATGTGCTTGACAGAATTGTGTATCCTTCAGCATACGCGTGGTGCGGTCAACGTGATATGCTAACATCCATGTTGGATTCTAAGTGCCATGCACCTTCCAGGGATGACACGAAGAAATCCAAGGCAGCATACGCCCTGCGTGACCAAGGTGCTATGCCGACCACTCAGTTGGACTCTGAATACCACACACCTTCCAGGGGTAGTAGAAAGAAGTCCAAGGTAGCACGTGCCCTGCGCAATCAACGTGCTACGCCAACAGCTGACCAAAGGCCCATGTTGACAGTCACATGTGCAGCCGATGGAAAGCTGTACAAAATTGGTTTGAGTGCTTCGATGTCTGGACCAGTAAAACATCGCTGTCATTTGAGCATGCATGAGCATGATTCAAGCCAGGGGGTACAAACTGTGGGAACAGACTCATGCGAGCAGCTTTGCTGTAGGCATGAAGTGAGTCTGGCTCACCAACAACCTTCTAATGAAGACCTAAGCGTATCTCACGTGCATGAATTGAAAAGAGGGAAGCTACCTTCACGTCCGCATTCATGCGCGCAGTTTCCCTGCACACATGAAAGGAGTGTAGAAGTCGAGGCCTCTGATATGCGTAAACTGATTTCTCACAAACACAATGCGAGGGAGGATTCTGCTGCGCACAACGTGGCTGGCCCAAGGCACACCTGTGATAAGATCACCATCAACTGTTGCTGCTACCAAACAGCAGCATCGCCACCGAAGAGATGGTCCATCTTCCAAAGACTATGACCGAGAAGGTCTGAAAAGCGAATTCAAGTGAGGCGACCGAAGGCGACTGTTTGGGAGTTACGTTGGACTGGACTGAGAAGCATAGGAAAGGAAAACTATACATTCCACTGGAGGATGGATGGAATGCAAAGCTAGCTTCCAATTCACAGCTTTTTTTGACTCCCACCGGATCAATATCATCTCACAGCTCCCGCTCAACCTCCTTTCTCTTGTTCAACAGTGGTCGTTTGTAGAAAGCAGAAAGCGGAGACTCGACCCAATTCCCTCCTAGTTGACTAGTCCAATCCATCTTCCATGAGGCATCCCCCATAGGCTTGACTAGACCAGTATGATAATCATTTTTCTTTTCATCTCATGTCACCCTAACAGACTCTTCTCGACCTTCATCCGACCTTATTTATAATGTTCAAACTGGATTAGATCAAGCAGAGAATCATACTCCAATTATTGAAGAACCTCGATCACTCCCTTCATGCAGTAGATAGACGTTTGTTCATCAGAGACTCGGCAAAGGATCATCGAGTGAAGAAGAAGACGAACTCCTCATTGTGTCATGCAATGCGGCGTGGGGTTCTCCATCTCTCAAGAAGCTTGCTAAGAACCCTTCCGCATCGGCCAATAAATCCAAAGGCCGACTTGGAGGCAACAGACCGGCGGTGCCCATCACGGGTGCGTTCCATGTAAACCCCCATAATTTACACTAATTGTTTTTTATATTTATTTATATTTGTTATACAATTATATTATTTTATAAAATTTATTATTCTAGTTTAGTAGTATAATTAATGAATGAGTATATATTATGTGCGTACATGTTTGAAATTGCTATTAATTGTAGTCTACTATAAAATCTATAAATTTTAGATAGTTATTAATAAATTCCTTATTTTTTTATTGCATAAATAAATGGCTTAAAATGGATTAAGCATATAGATGTGGATATATCAATATGTATATATATAAGTATATATATATATAGATATAAATCCCTATAGTAGTTAAAAAAAATTGTGGAGATTTGATCTACACCAAATCTTACCAGAAAATTTCAAATAAATTCCTAGATAACCCCCACAAGATTATCTTCCAGATACACTCAGATTCAAAACCCCATTCAAATAAAAAATATGATTTAAATTCGGAATTTAAACACCCTATAACAATCAGTCGAAAATAGGGATTTTTGGAAAAACCATCGATCAAACCTCAACCCCAACCCGAACTCCGACTCCAGGACCTCCCCCACACCCCCGCGCTCAACGTCGGCCACCTGCTCACAGCCGACGATGACCGGATCGTCGACCAACCGCGCGGATCCGACAGTGAAACAGAGATCACTCTGTTTTACGAAGAACCAGGTACCCATATTTCGAATCCCGTATCTTTGATTCTGTTCAACGAAAATTTGATCTATCGAATGTTGTGCATACACGACATACCCATCTCTAAACCCTAGCAATTAGAAAATTTTCTAATACGTAGGAAATCCCAGAAAAGTTTTAGGAAAGTAGAGGAAAATTCCTCGAAAACGAAACCGGGAAACCCCCCAAACCCCTGACTTTGGAAGGGCGATTTCGGCCCAGATATTAAGAATTTGTAGGAAACAATTTAGACAGTCCTAGTTAACTTATACGAGATGAAAACCCATCTGGTAGATTCATTTTTTATTTATTGTACAGGAAGATATGGATCGATGAACTAGTGAGAAAAACTGTTTTAAAAACATTGAAATTTTAGATTTCTGTCCGATACGACGTGCGCCCAGACAAACCGGGCGATGTGGTCGTGCGCAATATGCATCGAAAGGCGTGTATGGACGTTGTCGATGTGTGAGAACTGACGGAACTCAGTTTCGTCGTGTGTGCGCGACAAAATCAGTCCGTATCCGTTGAGATACCCCCATATCGCCAATTTGCAAACTTTGCCCTAACTTTGTATACAGTCATCGATTCTAAACAAAACTTGCGCCAACAGGTCCAAATCGAAATTCTGGTTCTGTGTGCCAAATTTGGTTCGATTCTGAGAAGGTCGAATCGGAACCCCTTTTTGGCGGGCCTGCGATCCGCTCAAACGGACGATTTTGTACACGGCTCATCGGAATCCAAAACTGGACATATCGTTGAGTTCCTCTTCTCAAACTGAATTCGTAGATATGTAGTTTAACGACTTTAGAGACCATAGACTTTGGCACGTATTTTGGTGCAAAGCGGGTCCAATGGCGGATATCGTTTTGATCCAAAATTACGATTTTGCCCCTGTTCCAGAATTAGACTTTTGGACAGGCATTTCCTAGGTATATCTTTTACATCGAGTGCATTTTTGATGTTTGTTTCAGCGTCCGGAGTTGTTTGGAGATTGTGACGTTTCTTGGCTGACATTGTGATTTCTTGGACTTGCCATTTTGCACCATCAGGCAAGATACCTTGCCACCTTACTATGTGATTATTATATTCTGATTTTTAGTTATTATTTTTAACATTTCTTATTTCTTGATATTTTAAATTGTGCGTCCAAGTCACACTTGGGTGCAAGCGACTCTATCGATCGTTTTTCACGTTTTTATTTATTTCTCTTGCATTGACTTAGTCTAGTGACCTCCCATTGATGATGAGGTATTAGTATATCTCATACGGCCTTGACACTTGCTTTACCACGTGTTGTGAGTCACACGTAGGACACGTACCCATGTAGTCGTCTAGCCACCGATACGTATGGAGCGTGCGACGGATAGGAGTAACTGTCAATAGAATTGCATGTTAGAAGACTTGGCGGTTACTAGAGGTTCATATCTGTCATGGAGATGATGATACCAGGCATTGGGTGGGGAGAACAATACCTGACGTATGGGCTTCTTTGCACTTTCCTGATTACCTGTGCGCTCCTCCGGAGACGCAGGCCCCAGGTGCCCTCTGACGCTTTCCAGAGCGTTATGGACGTAGCCCCTTCCACATGATGCCCTCTGACGCTTTCCAGAGCGTTATGGACGTAGGCCCCTGGTGCCCTTTACGGGAACTATGCCGATCCCATTTACAGCCAGGGTTCATGCGTCGAAGGATTGTATCTCAACTGCATATTCACAGTAGAATGGTCAGGAACCCGATTGCATGCATATGGCATGGTATTTTCTTGCATAAGGATTGTATCTCTCTTATTATATTATCACAGTTTATATGGCATGGTATTTTCTTGTATCTTGTTACATCCCTCTGAGGACCTGGTTATCTCTCCAGGGTTAGACGATTTTCCACATGAGTACGGAGTGGCATTGGAGCTATCCTACATCGATGACGAGGCAGTCCCTACTGATTTCTAGTCTATTCTTTATTTGAGAAATTAGCGGACATTATTTTTTACATCTCTTTTCTTTCTATTTTGTGGAGGTCGGACTCCGATCTTGTGAGACTATTTTTTATAGCTGTTTGGAGTGAGCATGTTCACCCGGCTATCTTTTGATACACTTATTTATTTATTTGGACTCTATTATCTTCTGTGTTGAGCTGTGATGAGATTAGCTTATATATTTCTGGCCTGTGATCATTTTATTTACAGCTTATGTGCATATATTAGGATTTCATATATTGGAGTATTCTTCATAAATGTGCAGTTGGCATGTTCACGTGCTTGGACCTATGTATTTTGGCACTGGGGCGTTACATTCCAACACACTCGTACTCATGTCAAACTCTTGTGCAGGTTGGGGGTAGCCAATCCCCCACCATCCATGACAATCCCTCATTCCAACCCGAGGAATGATTGTATGGAACTGACACAGATGCCTCCGTAGGCGCAAGCAGCCAACAAGCTCGGGGTAGCAATTACAATGAGTCAGAGGACGATCACAATCTACCTGTCTACCCTCAGGATGACGAGACTCAGGTGTCTGAACCAGAGAGTGAAAGATCCACCGTCCCTTCTATCTATCCGCACCTAATGTCCGTTATCATGGCCAAATGTGACAACACATAAAACAGCGAGGGGTCCAGTCATCAAAAATGTATAGAGGCCCTAGAGACAGGCCTGAATACGTTGAATAAGACTATGCAGGCCTTGACTTCTCTAGTCCTGGAGATCAAGGACAAATTGACATCCAACGCTTCTACTGCAGTCAATCAATACCCAGGAACAAATGGAGAATCCAATGCACTTCCTCCTATACCAAGTCCCGTCATAAACCAAACTATGCCGCAGTCATCGTCAACGATTGGGCCCACAATGTTAAATGACATACATCAGGCTCTAAAGGAGTATACGCTCGCTTCGATGCCCGAAAAAAGCAAGAATCACTCCAAAAGATGGAGGTTCGACAACCATATCCTACCGAATGGGATAATGTGATATATCTACCCAAGTTCAAGCCGTAGACGCTTGTGCCATTCGATGCAAAGGAGTCTCCTCGTCGATACCTGAGGTACTTCACCTCAGTAACTGAGTATCTTCCAAAAGACGACGCTCTGCTCACGAATATATTCGTAGGGGCGTTGCATGGGGTAGCCTACGAATGGTTTTGCAGTCTCCCTGACAACTGCATCTCGTCGTTCGATTATTTGGCATGTCTCTTCCTTGCTGGATTCTAGGAACGAGGAATGGACATGACAATGTCTACTCTCATAGACATTGTCCAGAAGGAGAAAGAGCCTGTACGTGCTTATATCGAGCGCTTCCATCAGGCAGCTCTGAGGTTACCACCTGGTGTGCCCGAACCCATGCTTATGGACTCGTGCTGCAAAAACATGCTCCCCACAATCAAGTTTGGTACAGTGCTCCGTACATAGAGTGAACACCTTTATTCACCGAGGCGGATGTAGCCGAAAGAAAGGCTCAGGACGCGCAACTGCTGGGATTGAGTTTCCCAATATTCGAAGACAAAGGGAAGCGCTCATCTAGCAATCACCCCGGCCCCAAAGACGGTAAAGGGAAGCATGCCATGACCGTCAATATCTCCAAAGGTTCAGCGTCATTGAACCAAAAGTCGGCAGAAGCGCCAAAGCCGAAGGAAACGTACTCCTTCAATGATGAAGATGCACTAGAACTTTTCGACATCTTGATGAAGGGTGGCAAGCTTCAACTCCCGCCTCCTAAGCATCCTGATGAAGTGGGAAAGGTAGACAATCCAAAGTACTGCCACTATCACTAGTACATTCACCAATCAACACACGACTGGTACGTGTTGAAGAGGCAGATCCAACGCCTCATTGACACCAAGGTCATCTCATTCGACTATGAGGAAAAGACTATCACTGCCAACATGGTCACCCTCTAGTTTGAAAGTTTTCCAAAAACAGAGACTCAAGACGGTGTCGTCCCCATCCCAAGGGCGACAATGGAAGTAGTCAACCTTCCACCGGCCCTTGACAATGCTTAAGGCCTCTTCCACTTACGATGCCCCGAGGCAAAGTTATATGGATCCATCCTGATCTTTCCCCAGACATGATACAGACTGTAGCACGCTCTGTCAAGGAGAAGAAAGTCAAGTCGTGTCGTATGGTTTCTGCCTCGACTGATGACACTCTGGTTACCAATCGCTCGTCTCACCAGTGAGAGGACCACCAAGCTTTGAAGGAAAAAGTACCTCCACCTGCTGCTCCCACTACACCTGTCATGCCCCAGAACCAGAATACTGGCAAGTAGGGACGAATAAGGCCAGCTACGTATACCAAAGTACTCTAGTACTCCGAAATAACGTATAAGCTGTATAGATGGGGGTTACTACTACAAGCCAAGAGTCAGTCCTAGGTCAAAAATCCTAGATATCTCAATCACATTCAAGCAGATAATATACAAGGATATGATCATCAGACATATAAGATATGTCCCAAACTATAATATATAGATGATCATGATGCTAGTAATACAAAATGAAGAACTAACAAGACTAAGTAATACATGCTCATCTCTAGCTGCAGTCTAGAAATATAACATCATGTCTAATCCCGTAGGCCAAATGTCAAGTCCAAAACATGAGCTAAACACGTGCTCGGTGGCTAAACGCCTCAAAAGAATATGAACATAAAAGAGTGGGTAAGAGAAAGAACACCCACTCAAGCACCCTGGTGCGCCGGGTGGTCACCATCGAGTGGAAGGTCCGGCAGATCCTCGGGTTCCTCAACTAAATCTGGTCAATACAAAACCAGTGGGGTCAGAACCCCAATAGCAAGTACCACAAAGGAAGCCAAACTATGAACTAAAACCAGCATGCAATTTATAATATCTCTAAGATAAAGCAGTAAACGAGACTGGAATAATAAATTGGTACCACAATGTATACGAAAGGAAACTGAGAACATGTATGGCAATAGCAAGTAAATATGTAGAATAAACTGGATATGTGAGCATGTGGTGAAGCCGAGCATGTAGTAGGAAATAGCATGTTATGGAAATGACAGAAAGCTAAGTACTGAAATAAGATAAACTGGACAAGCCTAAACTAGACAGGAAATGGACTCCATCCATCAATCACGGCCAAGCAATGAGTACGGCTTGCTACTTAGCTAATTAGGGTTGTAATAACCCTAATTACTAACATATAGTTTGAGAAATCTAATTCCAGTTACCTGCCCTGCAGACTACCCGATTGATCCAAGCCAAAAGAAAAACAAGTACAGCAGACACACTGTAGTAAGATACATGTGTCCTAAAGAAGTGCCCTACTCGACGATGTGCAGGAAGAGTGCTCATTATGACAAATAGCTCCAAATCCCTAGTAGAGATATATATAAGACCGGGAAACAAGGGGTGCAGGTAGCCAGAAAAATCTCACCTCCCAATGATCTAAATAATCAAGCTAGTTGTATAGTTCCTAACATATTCATTAGGATTCCGGGTGTGGCATTTCGCAGAATCCATCCTACACATGAGACATGCGAGACTGGATAAGACAAGCAAGATTGTGCACTACAACAAGCTACAATAAGACATGACAATATTATGACAAGAGTGCGCTACGACGAGCCACTATCAAGGAGCTAGACATGTACTGGAATCAAGAGTGCGCCATGATAGGCTACTATCAAGCAAGCTAGGAAAAGACATGTACAAGAGTGCACCACGACGGGTCACTATCAGGTAAATATTGGACATGACATAGACTGTAAAGTATAATAAATTTGGAAGGGTATAACAATACATAGTAAGTATAGAGAACATATGAACATAAGCTAGTGTCAAGTATATATAGGGTGTACAATCATTCTCTAAGTATACAAGGTCATGTAATCATGTTAAGAATTCATTACAATCGAAGAAAATGTCAAAAACGGACAAAAAAGGGCAAAAATAGACAAAAACAGCCTAACCGGATCATCCAGCGGATTACCAACAGATTTTTCGAAGTGTCATAGCAAGTTTAGTAGTGCAAGTTCGGATTATCCGACGGATTTTCGCAGATTTCCGACAGATTTTCCGAACCGTCACAGAAAGTTGATTCTTGAAAACTCAAAACTTGTTTCGGCTATAAAAACTTTGTTTAAATCGAAATGCGTATTTTCTAAAGTCAAAATCGCATTTAATTCCCTACAACATGGGAGTATTAGTTTTCACAAATTTAAAGATTTGATAGATTAATACCTCAAAATACTCCAAAAATAGGTTTTCGGAAAACCGAAACGGATTCCAATTTTCACCAAACTCAAAATCTATGTATACAAGCTTGGTGAGGACCTCATATATGCAAATGTGACCAGGATCCTTGATGGTAACACCAGTATCACTCTTGATACCGAGTTTTCTACTAAGTCAATTTTGGATTTTAACAGAAAATCAAATCCTAGTTCTAACGAAATTTAGAAACATGCATATAGACGAGAATCACAAGGAAAACATTCTTAACAAAATGAGTTTAGAACAATTCTAAGAATTTAATACCAAGGAAAACAAAAATGACAACAAAATAATATTGTTCATGAATTTCGCAAGATGTACTTGCCTAGGTTAAGCTCCATGCCTAATCTTCTACTCCTCCTCCTAGGGGTTAGACACCACACCCAAGCCTCAAGGCCAAGATCTTGGCAAGCTCCAAATGGGGAGAGAAGAGAAGAAGAAATGAAGAGAGAGTGAAAGAATGAAAAGGGAGAGGAGAGAGAAAGTGAAAGGATATATATAGAAGGGGGAATTAATTTTGACCATTGGATGGTGATCCATGTCAAAATCTAAGTCAATCATGGCCATTCAAACAAAACTAAATATCCATTGGGGAAAAGGGTGCATCTGCACTATTCGAGAAAATATCTAAACACTATTCATCAAAATATCTAAAACACTATTCACAAAAATATTGGAAACACTATTCATGAAAATATCTGAAATCGAAAATACCTAAAATGTGGAATATCTACCCGGGCGGAATGCCGTCAGTATATACCGGTATACTGGTGGTATGACGGTCAAGGAGAAAATCTATAAGTTGAAAAAAAATTATAGTGTTCCGAAAACCAAGAAAATACGAAATACACTTAAAATATGTATCTGTATATAAATACCGATACTGTGAGACGAGTCTCACAACTCTCCCCTCCTTAGAAAAATTCTGTCATCGGAATTTCCTAAGGTAATCAAAAGCAAGCGAGAAATCCAAGAAAACATGCTATCAGGATCAAGATGGGAAACTCATAAAGCATGAAATCCAACTAGAGTAATGTACAAAAAATGTAAAAGCAATTTAAACATACAAAAACAATAACATCATGTATTCCTACAATCACACTCAAAAGGTAGAACACAGATATACGAATAAGTATACCTCACGAGTCAAACAGATACGGGTAACAAGCTCGGATATCATCCTCGCGCTCCTAAGTCGACTCGCCCGGTGAGTGATGATCCCAAGAAACACGAACTAATCGGATAGTCCGGTTCTTGAGAATCTTCTCTCTCCGGTCCAAAATGGATACGGGCTTCTCCTCATACGATAGGTCGGTACCAACGACCAGCTCGAAATGATCTTGGTTATGGCTCGAATCCGGAACATACCGACGCAACTGAGATACGTGAAATACGTCATGTACCTCACGTAGCGACGACGAAAGAGCAAGACGATATGATACATCTCCGACTCGCTCGAGAATATCGAACGGTCCAATAAATCTAGGACTAAGCTTTCCCCGTACGCCAAACCTGATGACTCTATGGGTAGGCAAAATTCGAAGAAATACGTGATCGCCGACAGAGAACTCAAGATGACGTCGATGCTGATCTGTCCAGTGACGTTGTCGATCCTGAGCTACTCTGAGATGCTCTCTGACCTGCCTGACTACTCCAACTGACTGAGCAATCATCTCTGGACCAAGCATTTGTCTCTCTCTAATGTCATCCCATGCTAGGGGTGACCAACATCTCCTACCATACAAAGCCTCGAAAGGTGCCATCTGAATGCTCGCCTGGAAGCTGTTGTTGTAAGAGAACTCCACCAAATACAAGTGATCCTCCCAAGAACCACTGAAGTCAAGAGTGCATGATCGAAAAATATCCTCCAAAGTCTGAATCGTACGCTCCAACTGACCATCAGTCTGAGGATGGTATGCTGAACTGAAGCTCAAACGGGTACCCAAACTCTGCTGAAGACTCTGCCAGAAATGATAAATGAATCTGGAATCCCGATCTGAGACTATGCTAACTGGCACCCCATAGAATCTAACAATCTGCCTCATGTACTGCTCGGCCAACTACTCTGTAGAATTACCAACTCTGAAAGGTAGGAAGTGGGTAACCTTCGTGAGTCGATCTACTATAACCCAAATGACATCTCTACCAGTCATGGTTCTAGGAAGACCAGTCACGATGTCCATAGTAATATGATCCCACTTCCACTCCGGGATGGTAAGGCTGAAGAAGTCCGACTGGTCTCTGATGCTCTACCTTGACCTGCTGGCAAACCAAGCACCGAGAGACAAACCGAGCTATCCCACTCTTCATACCATTCTACTAGAAATGCTGACGAACATCACGGTACATCTTCGTCCCTCCTGGATGTACAAAATACTGAGAACTGTGGGTCTCCGACATAATCTCCTGTCGAATATCTCCACTCGGCACACAAAGACGACTCCCAAATCGGAGTGTCCCATCCTCATGGATGCACAACTTTGATCTACGCCTTGTCACACACTCTGTTATGAGCTGCTGAAGCCTGGCATCCCCTGACTGTGCTTCTCTGATCCTCTCCACAATGGTAGACTGCACCTGCAAGCCCGCCATCATAGCTGCCTCACCAGGTAGCACTACTTCAATGACCATCTCCTGAAGATCCTCCCGAAGGTGACGCTGCTCTATAAAAAATAGACTCCGGGTCTCCTGCTCAAAGCATCTGCAACGACGTTTGCCTTCCCGGGATGATAATGAAGATCAATATCATAATCCTTTAACTCAAGCCCTCTCCTCTGCCGCATGTTCAGATCCCTCTAGGTGAACACATACCTCAAGCTCTTATGATCAGTGAAAATCTCCACTCGATCACCATATAGATAATGCCTCCAGAGCTTGAGGGCAAAAACAACCGCTGCCAAATCAAGATCGTGCGTCGGATAGATCTTCTCATGGTCCCAAAGCTGCCGAGACGCATAAGCTATCACTCGACCATGCTGCATATGGACACAACCAAGTCCCTGGCCTAACGCATCATAATACACCGTGAACCCACCAGGTCCGACGGGTAATGTCAGAATAGAAGCTGAAATCAAACTGTGCTTGAGTTTCTCAAAAGAAACCTGACAAGCATCTGACCACTTGAAGCACACATTCTTACATGTCAGCCATGTCAAGGGTGCCAAGATCCTAACAAAGTCTGCCACAAATCGTCTGTAGTAGCCTGCTAATCCCAGAAAGCTGCCTACATCTGAAGCTGTACGAGGTACTGGACAACACTCGATAACCTTTACCTTCTTGGGGTCCACCTCAATACCACCTCCGACAATAATGTAACCCAAAAAAGAGACTCGATTGAGCCAGAAATCGCACTTGCTGAACTTCGCATAAAGCTGATGGTCCCAAAGAATCTGAAGAACCACACGAAGATGCTGCTCATGCTCTGCCTCAGTCTGACTATAGACTAAGATATTACCAAGAAACACTATCACAAACTGGTCTAAGTTAGACATGAAGATGTGATTCATGAGATCCATGAAGATCGCTGGCGCATTGGTTGCTCCAAAAGGCATAACAAGGAACTCCTAATGGCCATATCAAGATCTAAACGCCGTCTTGGGTATATCCTACTCTCTGACTCTGATCTGATGGTACCCAGACCGCAAATCGATCTTCGAAAACACATCCCCTCCACTAAGCTGGTCGAACAAGTCATCTATCCTGGGCAAGGGATACTTGTTCTTCGCGGTCACCGCATTAAGCTGACGATAGTCAATGACCATACGCGATGAACCATACTTCTTCTTCATAAGAAGGGCTGGAGCTCCCCAAGGTGATCCACTAGGACGAATGAATCCCTTGGTCCTAAGCTCCTCAATAGACTGATACAGCCCCAACAACTCTGAAGGAGACATCCTGAAGACTCTCGCTGACACTGGCTCTGCTCCCGGAACCAAATTAATATAATACTCAATCTCTCGAACTGGAGGCATACCCAAGAGCTCCTCGGGAAACACATCGGGAAACTCACAAACTACTCTGGGCAACTGCACCTCCTCGACTACATCCATCCACATGACCACCGGTGAAGACTCCACCTCGCCTCTAGAGAATGAGAACTCCTCCTCATTCGGAACACGAAAGATAACCTTGCCAGCATGGCAATCTATCATAGTGTGTCGAGCACTCAACCAATCTACACCTAGGACGGTATCATAATCGCCCATAGGAAACTCTATCAGCCTAGCAAGAAACTCCCTCCCGTATACTATGACTCTACATGAGGCATAGACTCGGTCTACTCCTACTAGACCGTTACTAGTAAGTATATTCAACCTTACAGGTAAAGACTCCGGCTCCAAACCAACACGTGTCACAAATCGTGCAGATATAAATGAATGCGAAGCACCAGAATCAAATAAAACTGAAGCTGAATGAGAGTGAATGAGAATCGTACCTGCGACCACCTACCCCGTTGCTAGTGCCTCCTCGATAGAAAGTGTGAAAGCCTGACCCTGGCGTCTGGGTGCTAGACCCCTCTGCCTTTGAGCCTGAGCCTGAGCATACTGCTGAGGCCTCTGCAGCTGGAACTGCTGAGACTGCGTCGGTAATGGCCTCTAGGCCTGTTGCTGCTGAACCGGTGCTGGCGCCCTGAACTGCTGAACTGCTGGCTGGAAAGATGCTGATCCAGCCGAACTCCTCCTAGGACAAGACCCAATCTTGTGGTCCAGTGCTCCACAAGCTAAGCACAAGCCCTATGCCCTACGACACTCTAACAAGACATGCCCTCCCTTCCCATAATGGGAATGACCAACTGAGGAAGACTGCCTCTACTGCTTAGGACGCGACTGAGATGACTGCTGAAAGGACGCCGTCGGAGCCGGTCCCCTCGGAGATCCAATCGTCAAAGCTCGAAATGCTGGAGCTGGTGTTGACGACTGGAAAGAAGATTCCCTTTGAATGTGAGGCCTCTTTTGTCCTCCGAATCTATCAACAATCCTCTGCAAGGTGTACTCATGCCTCCTCGTCGCCCTCATAACTGCATCAAAAGTCTAGAACTCATGCTTCTCAACTGCCAGTATGATCTCCAGATGAAGTCCCTGCTGGAACCTCCTCGTCCGATCCAACTCGATCGCCACTAAGGAAGGGGTAAACCTGCTGAGCCTTCCGAACTGGAGGAACACCCAAAAACTGACCCGCCATAGCTGGAATCCGAATAAGCTGATCAGAAGGACTAGGAACGGTGCCCATGAGAGTTTAAGGACACAAGGATCAGGTTGAGGGAACAGGAAAGACCAACGATCAAAGCAGATATCACGTTAAATATCAAAGGTAGAGAGTAATACAAAGGATATCAATGGAGAAGAATTTGTGACTGAGATAACTACAAGCAACCCCCATATATCTGATAAATCGGACCTGCATGAGCCATCACTAAAACCTATGTCACGCCCCCAGAACCAGAATACTGGCAAGTAGGGACGGACAAGGCCAGCTACGTATACCAAAGTACTCCAGTACTCCGAAATAACGTATAAGCTGTATAGATGTTGGTTACTACTACAAACCAACAGTCAGTCCTAGATCAAAAATCCTAGATATCTCAATCACATTCAAGCAGATAATGTACAAAAATATGATCATCAGGCATATAAGACAGTAAAGCATTCCAAACTATAATATATAGATGATCATGAAGCTAGTAATACAAAATGAAGAACTAGCAAGATAATACATGATCATCTCTAGCTGCAGTCTAGAAATATAACATCATGTCTAAGCCCGTAGGCCAAATGTTAAGTCCAAAACACGAGCTAAACACGTGCTCGGTGGCTAAACGCCTCAAAAGAATATGTACAAAAAAGAGTGGGTAAGAGAAAGAACATCCACTCAAGCCCCCTGGTGCTCCGGGTGGTCACCATCGAGTGGAAGGTCCGAAAGATCCTCGAGCTCCTCAACTAAATCTGGTCAATGCAAAACTAGTGGGGGCAGAACCCCAATAGCAAGTGCACAAAGGAAGCCAAACTATGAACTAAACCAACATGCAATTTATAATATCTCTAAGATAAAGCAGTAAACGAGACTGAAATAATAAATTGGTACCATAGTGTATACGAAGGGAAACTAAGAACATGTAAGGAAATAACAAGTAAATATGTAGAATAAACTGGACATGTGAGCATGTGGTGAAGCCGAGCATGTAGTAGGAAATAGCATGTTAAGGAAATGACAGGAAGCTAAGTACTGAAATAAGATAAACTGGACAAGCCTAGACTAGACAGGAAATGGACTCCATTCATCAATCACGGCCAAGCAATGAGTACGGCTTGTTACTTAGCTAACTAGGGTTGTCATAATCCTAATTACTAACATATGCAAGTTTGAGAAATCTAATTCCAGTTACCTATCCTACAGACTACCCGATTGATCCAAGCCAAAAGAAAAACAAGTATAGCAGACACACTGCAGTAAGATACATGTGTCCTAAAGAAGTGCCCCACTCGACGGTGTGCTGGAAGAGTGCTCATCATGACAGATAGCTCCAAATCCCTAGTTAAGACCGGGAAACAAGGGGTGCAGGTAACCGAGAAAATCTCAGCTCCCAATGATCTAAATAATCAAGCTAGTTGTATAGTTCCTAACATATTCATTAGGATTTCGGGTGTGGCATTCTGCAGAATCCATCCTAGGCATGAGACATGCGAGACTGGACAAGACAAGCAAGATTGTGCACTACAACAAGCCACTATCAAAGAGCTAGACATGTACTGCAATCAAGAGTGCGCCATGACAGGCCACTATAAGCAAGCTAGGAAAAGACATGTACAAGAGTGCACCAAGGCGGGTCACTATCGGGTAAATATTGGACATGATATAGACTGTAAAGTACAATAAATATGGAAGGGCATAGCAATACATAGCGAGTTTAGAGAACATATGAACATAAGCTAGTGTCAAGTGTATATAGGGCGTACAATCATTCTCTAAGTATACAAGGTCATCTAATCATGTTAAGAATTCATTACAATCAAAGAAAATATCAAAAACGGACAAAAACGGGCAGAAACGGGCAAAAATAGAAAGAAAAAAAATAGCCTAACCGGATCATCCGACGAATTACTGCGGATTACTGACGGATTTTTCGAAGTATCACAACAAGTTTAGTGGTGCAAGTTCGGATTTTTCGACGGATTTTCGATGGATTTTCCGAACCGTCACAGAAAGTTGAATCTTGAAAACTCAAAACTTGTTTCGGACATAAAAACTTCGTTTTAAATCAAAATTCGGATTTTCAAAAGTCAAAATTGCATGAAATTTAATTCCCTACAACATGGGAGTATTAGTTTCCACAAATTCAAAGTTTTAATAGATCAACACCTCAAAATACTCCAAAAATAAGTTTTCGAGAAACCGAAACGGGTTCCAATTTCCACCAAACTCAAAATCTATGTATACAAGCATGGTGAGGACCTCATATATGCATATGTGACCAGGATCCCTGATGGTAACACCAGTATCACTCTTGATACCGAGTTTTCTACTAAGTCAATATTGGATTTTAACAAAAAAATCAAATCCTAGTTCTAACCAAATTTAGAAAGATGCATATAGACGAGAATCACAAGGAAAACATTCTTAACAAAATGAGTTTAGAACAATTCCAAGCATTTAATACCAAGGAAAACAAAAATGACAACAAAATAATATTGTTCATGAATTTGGCAAGATGTACTTGCCTAGGTTAAGCTCCAAGCCCAATCTTCTACTCCTCCTAGGGTGGTTAGACACCACACCTAAGCCTCAAGGCCAAGCTCTTGGCAAGCTCTAAAGGGGGAGAGAAGAGAAGAAGAAATGAAGATAGAGTGAAAGAATGAAAAGGGAGAGGAGAGAGAAAGTGAAAGGGTATATATAGAAGGGGGAATTAATTTTGACCATTGGATGGTGATCCGTGTCAAAATCTAAGTCAATCATGGCCATTCAAACAAAACCAAATATCGATTGGGTAAAAGGGTGCATATGCATTATTCACGAAAATATCTAAACACTATTCATCAAAATATCTAAAAAACTATTCACGAAAATATCGGAAACACTATTCATGAAAATATCTGAAATCAAAAATATCAAAAATGTAGAATATCTGCCTGGGCGGTATGCCGTCGGTATATACCGATATACTGGTGGTATGACGGTCAAGGAAAAAATCTATAAGTTGAGAAAAATTTAAAGTGTTCCGAAAACCAAGAAAATATGAAATACACTGCAAAATACGTATACGTACATAAATACCGATACTGTGAGACGAGTCTCACAACACCTGATGCATCAGAAGCAGGTCCGTCTCAAGCCCTGTAGCAAATAAGCAGAGGCAGAAGGAGGTTCGCTTTACAAACCTCTAAGAAAAGACTCGGCAGTAGGGCCGACCATGTCCTACAACTTTGACATATTGGCGCAGCTTGCCAATATTCCCGCCAGGCTGTTGCTCTTCGAGCTCCTCCGTCTCTGCAAAGAGACTCGGGACGCCCTCAGTGTCACCCCAAGTTTTCAAAAATAGGGATATTTTGGTCATTTTTCATTTTAGAATATTTTTGAAATTTATTTTATTAGTTATGATATTGTTTTGGGGTTATTTGAGTCGGGTTCGAATTTCAACTCAATCCGACTTGTATCGGAGACCCGGGGAGCTTTGACTCTAGTGGGACCCACTCATTAGTTAGGCATGGCCCACATATGACAATATTTAAGTTAGTATGGTTAGACTAAATTTTATGACTAGGTTTTGTTAATTAGAGACTTAAACTTGACTAATTTAGCCCCAACCCAAAACCTATTTTTTAATTTAAACCAATAGAAGCTAGTGGGGGTTATTCTAGACAATTGCGAATAGGGACACATAGCCATAGGTGGCTGGCCATGAATAGGAGGTGAGTGAGTCATCCTCTCATTTGTTATTATCCACAAAATCTCTCTCTTGTTCTTCCCCTAATTTTGAGAGGAACCACCATTGATTTCATCTCCAAATCAATCCCTTCTTCCACCAAATCTTCTTCATTTCTTCTCTACTCCATGAAGAGAGGGTGCTAGCCAAGTTTGGGAGGATTTGGCTTTGGTTCGTGTCCATTTGGAGGTCTGTTCGTGTCGGTGTCGTATCGGAAGGAGTTTCCTTAGATTTGATCAACCGGAATGTATAATCTCTCCTCTATTTCATTCCTACATGCATTTAGGATTAATTTGAACCCATAGGAATGACCCCATGGTTGTATCTCCATTTGTGTCCATTTCGTGTCCATTTGGAGGTCATAGGAGTGTCCTTTGTGGAGTTTTTGTGTCCAAGTGGGAAAACCCCAATGTTGGACACATCATGTGTTTGTGGTTTTGAAGAGATATGAGACCCCTTTTTATAGTTGTTCTTGTGCTGGAATGATGTTATGCGCCCACATGAGGAAACACACTGGTTTTCATATGGGCGCATGGTCCTGATTTGGGCGCATATGGTGTAGGCGCATGCAGACTGCGTGATCGTGGGTTGATCGTGGTGTTGACGTGGCCGCATGCTTCGATGCACGACTGCTCGTAGAGACTGACGTGGTCGTATGCTTCGGTGCACGATTGATTGTGGATTTAACCGAGTCAGGAGTTGTTCTGGCTTGGGCGCATAGCCTGAAACAGGGCTATGCGCCCCCTTCTAGAGGAGCCTAAAGTGGGTGCATGGGCGCATAGCTCACTCTAGTGACTTGGGCGCATATGACCTCACTGGTGGCTTGGGCGCATATGACTTCACTGGTGACTTGGGCGCATATGTCTTCCCTGGCTTGGGCGCATGGTTGTAAAGTCTGCTAAAATTTTCATGCTTCTACAAGAGCCCCTTCAAAGTTTTCGATACTTGAACGAGTTTGAAATACTTTGAAAGAAGCATGGACCGTCTTCTCATAATGCAGTGGGCGCATAGCATAGCCCTCCCTTTGGGTGCATAGAGTTTGGCCAGTCTGTCAGAGAGATGGCTGTTGAGATCTTTCTCGAAAATCTGAACTGACAGATTCATCGGGATGGAATTTGAAGAGGTCCATCCTTCATGCATTGTCCATGTCAGCACGTGGCAGTCGCATAATGTGCAAGAGACTGGGTCTTCACGTGGGCGCATAAGTCGTAGTGGGCGCATAGTGCGCAGTGGGCGCATAGACGCATAGGAGTAGTGGACGCATAGGGTATGGCCCATGCCTATAAACAGGCTTTTAAAGAGAGAGAAAATTCATTATTCTCTTTTCTTTTAGAACTTTCAAAAGACTTTTCATCTCCTCTCTTTACGAACCATGTTTCCCAAGGCCGCCAAGAAATCCGCGAAGGGCAAGGAGGCTGCACCGAGTGGCTCTCCTCCTGCGGCAGCATACTCGCCAGTCAAAGACCCGATCCAGGGTGAGGCTATGCCTCAAAACAAAGTCTTGAGCGTTAATTTGCGATGCTCAGACTTTTCCTCTGCCTGGGCGCATGCGCCCAAGGCAACATGCTTCTGTGAGCATTCATATGCACCCACAGAAGCGTGCGCCAACACTGTGGTGTATTATGTGCCCACATGTTGCTATATGTTATGCGTCCACATGCTGCTGCATGTTATGCGCCCACATGCTGCTGCATGTTATGCGCCCACAAGTTGCATGTTATGCGCCCATATGCTGCTTTGGGCGCATAACCCTTTGGGCGCATAGCCCTTTGGGCGCATAAGATTCCTCTAGCACTTAGTTTTTCCTGTAGATTCTGAGTCTGACTTTCTCTTCTATCCTTGCAGTTAACATGTTTGTCCCGGAGCTTGGTAGAATCCTTTCGGCTCTGCTTGCCAAGTCCTCGGCACGAGCCTCATAACCAACATGGTCAGCAATGTTCAGGCCAAGATCAGGCATGACCAACCTACGGAACGGACGATCGCAATACTTGAACCGGACAAAACCTTTCTGAAGCAGATGATTAACGACGAGAAGCTCTTGCTCGGAGGGACACTTTGTTTGAAGAAGCCGTACTTCCTATTCGGGGACAGTGTAGGATTCGAGGATGACGAGACGATATCTCTAGAAGACCCTCTGGTAGTTAAGTTAAATAACCAAAGCATATGGTTGCCATAGATGAAGCGCCAATACCCTCTATCAGCGTTTACTGATCTGACTGTGCAGAGGCAGATGAAATGGGACCTGACCCCTGAACTGCATGGGGTTGTTTCTGGCAGGATCCAATTTAACTCTGGTGACCGATAGAAGGGCACGTTCAAGTGTGTCAAGGGTTCCACGTCCTACTCCATGAGGGGGCTGCAACCTGGTGACATAATGAACGATGTCCCGACTGATCTTCACCCCTATGCTGCTGAGACTCTCTCCAACTTGATACTGTCAAAGAAGGAGTCGTACCCGGAAGGGAAGCTACGGATGGAAGGTTGGAGACATTCTATCCCGTTCTGGAGTGACCTTACTAGATGGGTGCTCTCGACTTACGAGGCCACCCTAAAAGTTGCCGGACTTCTTTATGCCGTTAGAGCCACCCAATATGGCATTAAGGTTAACTGGCCAATGTTTGTCTCCTTGGCGGAGTTATACAATCATCACACGTGCACCTTCTTCATTCCGAGTGGGGAGATGGGTTTGGCTCTTCACGAGATGCAGACGATATCCAAACTTCCCTGGGGGACGGAGCCATACGCAGAATACGTCCCCTGTGATGCGGAGCTCCTGGATTTGGAGAAGGAGAACTCCGAGATGATGGAGGTATGCAAAGAGTTACTCTGTCACTTTTTTTTGTCACCAGATTACGAAGAAGGGTAAGACTGAGGGGTCCCTTCCCCATACGAGGGCCTGGACTAACTACGTCTTCATCAAAGAAGAAAGGGACGGCTCAGTCTCTTTCTCGTCTCGTAAGCCCTTGACGAGCTCTGAGATAGAGCAGTTGATGGCAGATCACGGAGCTGTAGATGTCGAAGATAGTGATGATCCTGAGGGAAACTTCCCAATTTATCATTTCTTTAGGCAAGCCGAGTTCAAGCTGTCAGAAAAGACGGTGCTAGCCGCATTCCAGATGATATGGCTTCGTGACTGCGTAGTCCCTGGTGGTTCAGGGTCCATTGAAAGAATAAGCAGGGGTATGATTCTTACGGCTGTAAAGCTGGCCTTTGGACGCTAACTTGCTCTACTTCCAACGATGTTCTACGCCATCCAACGGGGTTTGCGACACTTTATTGTGAACGCGATAAAACCCGATGGTAGAAAAGACTTTGCTAGGACTGAGTTTTCCTTTCATTATCTGATGGGATGGCTGGTGCTGCATTGTCCCAGATTGATGAACGCCGGGCTGATGACCGACTCTTTGGCGGGGGATGCCTTTCTTCGGAGATTCAGAGATACGGACTAGACCGTTACAGGGGTGCCTGTTTGCAGGAAGGCTTTGAGTTTTCTGCAGAACTATAAAGTCTTCAGAGTGTCGCCTCCGTCTGGTAGTGGCCGTGCCGGAGACACCCTAGTAGATGTGGGATCACTCACTACTAGTCTTCCTATTGGGGCATTTCGCTGGCTCCAGTCTATCAGGCCTTTCTATCTGGTATTCAGGAATAGGAACCACACTTTCCTGGAACCTTATTTGCTGAGTTGCTTTGCACGGCAATTCGACTACAGCCAGCTTCTCTTGGGCAATCCTACCCCTCATCTACAGTCGATAGGAAGTCTGATCGATGGGGTACGTGCATGGGGCTACTATAACGCTGGATGTACGGGGGCAGATTTTACCCTGCCTGAAGATAAGCCTGACACCCACATGCTCTTTGCTGCTGCCAAGTTCTATATTCAGGTCAATACCCTTCATTTTCAGTATGACCAAGAGCAGAGTCTAATATCGAGGACTAGGTTTGCCCCTACCCTTGCTGATATAGGACGAGTACGTGCAATGGGGAGTTATAGAAAGGAGGGCGCTGCACCCATAGTTGAACCGGCTGTAGCACTGTAGCAAAGAGTTGTTCTTGAGGAGCCCATTGTTGTAGCGCCTCGGAGAGAGGATACTGAAGAACCTCTTCCTGACAATCCTCATAAGAGGAAAGCTTCCACCGAGCTGGTCCCATGGCCCCAAAGGAAGAAGGTTATTTCTCGGGGGAGAAAGAAGGTCGCGGACGTGAGTGCCAGCTCGCCTCCTCCCAGAAGATCTTCTCGACAGACGGCGTCGCAGGCCGTTACCATTCGGGAGGTAGATCCCTTCCTAGACTTTATAGCCATTTTGGTGAAATCGGTAGGAGTTTTCTCACCATTGCGTTTGTCCTTTGCACAGGACGTTGAAGTTGTGACTGCGGCAGGTGCTTCTTTGCCTAACAAGGTGGACATAACAACGGTTTTCCCTACTCCTCCTCAACCGATGGATGAGGGCGGGTCTTCTTCAGTTGTAAGGCTTGAGCGAAGGGATGATCAGGGTGAAGGCCCCGACCATGACGGCGATCAGAAAACCAGTCCCTCCTATGACCATTTCTTTGGGGGATATGTCTGTGATAGGATCTATGATGAAAGACTTGGATGAAAATCAAGTCCAATCAGCTCACCCTCCTCTGGGTATGTCATTCTTGCACTTTTCTTCGGATGAGATTTTTCGACTTCAATTTTGCGTGCAATTTGTGAGGCTGATTTCCATCGTATATTTCCTTGTAGACATGGAAAGAGAACAAAGCACGGAGGTTGCTCCAAATACCGGGGCTAGACAGGAAGCTGCCCTTGGTTCTTCCAGTAAACCGGCATCGGTTACTGAAGAAGTTCCTGATCGGCCTGTTGAGGCGGCCGTTATTAAATCTGCTTCGGGTCTAGCTGGGACCATGGAAGGTGAGCAGGCAGATGTTGACAGTGAGCGACCTGGGCCTGCTCTCATTTCCCCAGTTCTAATTGATGCGGAGCCGGCAGGAGGTACTAATATGTGTATTGCTTTAAGTAAGTTTTCTTTAAGTAAGTTTTCTTTTGTTACTGATATGTGTATTGCTTTATTTGTCAGGTTCGGCTTCCTCCCAAGTAGCTCTTCCTGGGATAGAAGATCCTCATCAAGCTTCACCTCCAATGACCTCTTCTGAAGACGATGTGATGGCTCAGGAAGTCATAAGAGCTTTCTATTCTGTATTAAAAGTAAAACTTCCTGGAGTTTTGAACCGAAATGTTGCCTTCGGACCTGTGAAGGCTATTGCTGAATGCCAGGTGACAGCTCTTGAAAGCATTGCTGGCTATGAAGAGCGAGCTAATGCTTCAAGGAAGGTCATGGCTGACCTGGAAAATCAAGTGGCCAAATTATGAGAGGTCAGTCAGTGAAGCCCAACGTCATCATTTCTTGAGGAGGACGTGGCTCTGATTGCAGCTATTGAGGAGGAGAAAGCTACTTTTTAGGCAAGAAAAGAGGCTCTGGCTAAAGAGACCAACGAGCTGGCTGATCAGTATGAACAGTTTGATACTAGCCATCCAGATTGCTGAAAAGTACATCCATATTGTGCACCTTTGTGAAAAGATTGCTCAGCTCGAGGCTGACCTGCGAACAGCTGTATCTGAGCAGGAAGACTACGCAGTTCAGGTTGCTGCGACTGCCACAACTTCAGATTAATTGAAAGCTCAGCTGGTGAAGTTGGAAGAGGAGCATCTGAAATTAATTCCTTTCGAGGATGAAGCTGCTCGGCAGGAAGAAACACGTCGTCGTGCCACTGTCAAATCTCAGGCTGAGATTAAGGCTCTGAGGGATAGCATCAATCGATTGTGTATCCCGTAAGTCTTTCGTTTTGTAACTGTTTCTCTTTTAGACGCCAAGGCTCTTGTATCTTTTTCTCCGTCTTCTGATAGACGTTTTAAATAAAGAATCTTTTTGGCTTTCAAGAATGAAGTTTTGTGAGATATCCAGGCTCGAGGTAATGTGGACGTAGTAAGGATATTTCTGGTGGGTATTCCGCTGGGCAATTTGATGTGGACCTATTATCCGTTTTATATTCAGGTTTTTGAATATAGATAATAAGTTGAAAGGAGCTGCTAATAGAGGTAATATAGACGTAATAGCAGAGGATGTTCTATATCTGACCAGAGGTAATATGGACGTGGAAAGATATATAACATTAGGTAGGAGTGGATAATTCAGAGGTAATATGGATGTAATTATCCTTGATGAATGCCTTGCTCAGAGGTTATATGGACGTGGCAAAACATTTCTTAGTCATTCCACTGGGGAAATAATTATCGGAAAGCAATTCAGAGGTAATAGGGACGTGACTTGTTTTCGTCAAACCGAGCTTGAGCAGAGTCAAAAACGAAAATGATTCCACTGGAAAATCCTTTTAGAGGACCCACTATCCATGGCGTATTCAAGACTCTTAGATAATTTTTTGAATCACATAAACATTGCACTGTACATTTACATGACTGAACATATGTGAACATTGTTTACAAAAGGTTACACATAATATTTCTTCAGGAACTTGCCGTTGATAGGCATCATGAGCAAGTCACCATCAGACTTGGTTAGTCGGTACGCACCGTTAGAATACACTGATTCCATAACGAAATGACCTTCCCATTTAGGCTAAAAAATTTCTTTTGTCTTGTGCGTCATGACCATTGGTCTTCTCACTGCTAAGACTAGATCACCAACTTGGAAGATTCTTTCCTTCACCTTTTTATTGAAGGCTCTGGAAAGGCATGCTTGGTATAGCTCAATGCGCTACTGAGCTAACAAGCATTTTTCGTCTAGCGCTTCGATCTCCTGTAGTCGCAGACGGTAGCTTTCTTCGGCAGTCAACTCACTGGCTAAGGCTACTCGAAGAGAAGGAATCTGGATTTCTAGGGGAAGAACTGCTTCGCTCCCATAAACCAGAGAGAATGGCGTATTGCCTGTTGGAGTCCGGACCGTTGTACGATAGGCCCATAGACATTCGCCGAGCTTCTCATTCCAATTGTGCTTGTTTAAAGACACAAACTTCTTGAGAAGTTTAGTAATGGTTTTATTGAAGGCTTCTGCTAACCCGTTAGCCGCTGGATTGAAGGCAGTAGAGGCTACATTCTGGATTCGATTCCTATCACAGAACCGATAGAATGCATGGCTTGCGAATTGTGGACCATTATCATGGATGATCCTGCGGGGTATACCGAAGTGGTAGATAACGTGATGTTTAATGAAACTGATCACGTTTGACGCCTTCACTTCGGTGAGCGGTATAGCTTCCACCCATTTGGAGAAGTAATCGGTTATGGCTAAGATGAACCGATGTCCTCTGGAAGATGGCGGGCTGAATGGGCTTATGATGTCCATACCCCAGGCTTCAAAAGGCCAAGATGCTGCCGTCGGGTGTAGAAACTTCGAAGGTTGATGAATGAAGTCGGCGTGGAACTGACAAGCCCTACACTTCTTTGTATATTTGACAGCATCTGCTATCATCGTGGGCTAATAATAACCCATTCGTCTAAGACGATCTTGTAATTTGGGGCCTGGTTGATGTGCACCACAAACTCCGTCGTGAGCCTCCCGGAGTGCATGTTTGGCTTCTGTGTCTGATAAACATCATAACAGTAGTCCGTCGTAAGAGCGTCGTTACAGCATCTTGGTAGTTGTGTCGTAGTAAAATCTGAGGGATCGCCTTTGGATAGACACTGCTTCCTTTGGGTCCTCAGGGAGGATTCTATAGATGGCGTAGTATATGAAAGGAAATCTCCAGTCTTTAACGTCAACGTTTGTTTCCGTTGTATAACTGTGATGAATATGCAAGGCATCTTTTACACAGAATAGTTATCGACCAGACACTATGATCGACTGCTGAGTATTGGTAGGGTCGGTCAAGGAAGCAGCGAGACCGGCTAAAGCATCTGCTTCTATATTCTGTAGTCGAGGCACAAGCTCGATGAAGAATCCGGCGAAAGTAGACGCCAACTCGATTGTCGCTTTGTGATAGGGGATGAGATTTTCGTGATGAACTTCATAATCCCTTCGGACCTGACTAACTATTAGTTTAGATAGTCAACTCCCAGTTGTTTTGCCAGTTGTAGGCCGATCAATAGGGCATTATATTCGGCCACGTTGTTGGTGTAGGGTTCCACGTGAGAATATGCACGATGTATAACCAGATGGTCGGGTGACACAAGCACGACGCCTACTCCGGCTACGATATTTCCTTTAGGTCCTGTTCTTGATGCACCGTCAAAAAACATTCGCCAAATGGGGATTTCTTCAGTTGCGGTGTTAGACTCCACTACTTCATCGGGGATTTCGTCGTAAAGTTTGGAAGATTCTGGCACCGGATGAGCTGCTAGGAAATCAGCTAACGCTTGGCCTTTTACTGCCTTCTGAGGAACGAACAACATATCATACGGAGTCAACAACATTGCCCATGTAGCTAAACGGGAATTAAGAGAACCCGATTTAGTCATGAGTATTCTAAGAGGATTGACTTTAGATATGATGTGGATAGTCTGCCCAGACACATAGTGGCGTGTCTTCTGGATAACAAATACCAGTGTAAGGCATTCCTTTTCCACAGGTGTGTATCTGTGCTCGGCACCCACCATTGTGCAGCTGAGGTAGTAGATTGCCTGTTCATGGCCGCCTTCATTCTTTTGAGCTAATAGGGCGCCAAAGGAATGGTCCATAGCGCGGACATATAGTAAGAAGGGCTTCCCCATTATTGGAGCTACCAATACTGGGGGGCTTGTGAGATACTTCTTGATGTCGTCGAATGCGCATTGATATTGTTCAGTCCAGACGAAAGATACGCCTTTCTTCATGAGCTGACTAAACGGTTGACACCTTCCAGATAGGTTTGAAATGAATCGTCTGATGTAGGCTAGCCTTCCTTGAAGTTCGCATAGCTTTTTGTGGTTTCTTGGGGGATGCATATCAAGGATAGCCTTCTCTTTCTCCGGGTCAAGATGTATACCCTTTGAAGTGATAACGAAACCAAAGAACTTGACACTGGAGACTCCCAGAAAAGACTTGGTTGGATTCATCTTGAGTTGGTGTGCACATATTAGTTCGAACATCGTTCTCAAGTCTTGGAGGTGGTTGCCCTTGCGACGACTTTTAATTGCGATATCGTCTACGTAGCATTCCACTGTTTTGCACAAATGATCAAGAAAAATTGTGTTCATAGCTCGCTGGTATGTCGCCCCTGCATTTTTCAATCCAAAGGACTTCACCGTATAGCAATATACCCCCAACGGTGTTCAAAAAGATGTGTGCTTCTTATCGTCGGGGAACATCTTGATCTGGTTGTAGCCTGAGAACCCATCCATGAAGGACATCCGCTCGAAGCCGCAAGTATTGTTGATTATTACGTCGGTGATCGGTAGAGGGAACTCATCTTTCGGGCATGTAGAGTTCAAATCACGGTAATCGATACAGACTCGAACTTTACCGTTCTTTTTTATGACTGGAACAATGTTAGTGACCCAGTCAGGGTATTGTTTTTCGCGAATGAATTTACTGGCAATAAGCTTCTTAACTTCATTCTCGATGGCCTCCATGATATCTGGTCGAAATCGTCGTTGCTGCTGCTTCACTGGCTTAGCTTTAGACGAAATATTTAGGCGGTGCATAACGACTTTATGGTCCAAGCCTGGCATGTCCTCATAGCTCCATGCAAAGACGTCAATGTATTCTTATAAGCTATATAAGAGATTGTCGTTCATCGCCAGATAGACTTTTGCTGATGACAATTGGTTTCAGAGATGATTCATCTCCTAAATTAACTTGGACGACTTCGTCTTCAGTAGGTGGTTCACGTTGTTCGAAACGTAACTCCTACCTAATATCCATCTTTTGAGCCTATTGTTCAAGCTCAATTGATTGGACATCGTTTGTAATTTGGTCAACTGACACCATGTTGACGGAACTAGTTGCTTTGAACATGTCCCCAATGCTGGAGTCTGATTTCCAGAGGCAGGAATCAGAAGAATGACAACAACGATCTGCTTCGATGTTTGATCTTTCAGGAGTTGTTGGAGGAGTGACATAACCCAAACAAACACCATTTTGTTGATAATAGTTCTCGGGTTTGCCGGGAGGAGCAAAGTGACGTATTGGCAACCGTCGTCCCCGACCGTAGTTTAGCCCTTGGTCGCTTTTTATGTCATATCTCATGTTCTGGATGATATTCTTGGCCTGCCAACTATATCAGAAAAGTTACTTTTTTCCAGAGTCATAATCAGCTTCGGTGTTGTGATTAGGCGAAGCAGAGTCCAGAACGAACTTTCTTTCACCAATTATTCGACCGAAGATGATTAGTTCTTCACCCTTCTTTCTAGCTGGAACGATGAAGTAGTGGATATCTTCTGGCCAGACTTTTTCATGCAGATGAGGCGTCGTGACCGGCATGCAGAGGTGTGGTCCTATGCTGTTCTCTAGAGCGTATATCGTATCTATATACTGGTTTATAGATTGGTAGACATCAGAGTAATTCAAAGATAAACCTTTACTAAGAAAATACGCAAGTTCTTCTTCAGGGATAACATCATCCACCAAAGGTACATTATTATGAGTATTGATATACTCATTGAGAGCATCATTATCTGGAAGAGGAGCCACAGTCTTGGCCAAGTTCACCACATAAGGTAACTCTTCAGGATTGGGAGGACGGATTTCAGGAGGTTCCACCCAAGGTATCTTACGGAGAGTAATGGTCAATGGTTTGACCTTATCAGGGTTCTTCTTTTTCACCCAGATTGTGAGAGGCTTTGGAGTACTTTTTGGAGTAGTACGTCATTTGACTCGGATAATCAGGGGACCATCACTGGAGGATGGACTCGCTTCAGCTTCATCGTCAGCTTCGTTGCCGTCATCCTTGGAGGGCTGAGATTGGTAAAGTATCGAATCGCCATAGTAGGCTTCAATGCCTTAAAAAGGATCGACATCAGCAAACTCTATCTTCACGACGCCATCGCTGTTGACGTACTTGAAGCATTGGTGAAGTGTGGAAGGAATGATCATGTTCTCGTGTATCTACGGACGTCCCAATAAGACGTTATAGGATACATTGGCGTCGATTACATAGCAAGAAACCTCCGTTCGGAGATCACCAATCTGGCACATGAGATGGATCTTGCCCAGCGGGTGGCTTCTCCCAACATTGAAAGCCATGATAGTTGTATTGGTTGTAGATAGCTTATACAGAGGGATTTCTAGAATTTGGAGCAAACTTCTAGGAATGATGCTGAGGGAGGAACCTGAATCGATGTGCATCCGATCCACTTTAATCGTCCCGATATACCCTGTATAGTACAGAAGTCTATTATGACGATTATTTTTTAGTAGCATGTCCTCCTGTGAAAAGGTGATGTTGGGTACCACTTCCGTAGTACTGTGGCAGTGAGGACAGGAGACAGGGTCTTCAGCGGGGGCTTTGACTTCAGCGAGATAAGAGTCGGCATGTAGTAGTGCCTCACTTAAGGCCTTCCGCGTTTCTTTGGAGAGTTGCAATAGATCGAACAGAGCCAACCTGGCAGGTGTATTGGCCAGCTGTGCTATTATGTCAAAGTTGTAAGGCCGATCCATGCCTTCGGGAGATGGCGCCTTCAGAGACTTGTCAAATCCCGTCTCCTTCTGCTTTGCTTTGTCGGTAGTTGAAGGCTTGGCTTCTGAACTTGTGGGGGCAGCAGGAGCTTGAGAAGGTACTGCTTCTTCTTGTGCAGGGTCATAAGTTCGGGGGTAAGCCTTCCCAGATCGCGTCTCGCCAGATAGAACTTCGTAAATGGGAGAAGACACTATATGACACGATTTGTACTTCTTTCCCCTCTTTACCTTGGGAGATACTCCCCCTGCGTCATTTTTTTGCATAAGATCCGGATGGACCCACATGATCTCACCACGTTAAGTCGTGAGTGGCACCAAGGTTGAGTTGCGAGCTGGCGGCAGGTTGACGACTTCCATTATTGCCTTAGGGATCGGGACTACGCCGTCTGGGACTTCTACCGAATGGGATTAAAGTCACCAAATTGAAGAGAGATTATGTTAGAAGATACGACCTTGTCTTCAGCTTCGAGGTTGATCACTTGGCTGTCGATAAGCTGTTGTATCTTCTTCTTCAGGATGATGCAATTCTTGGTAGAGTGATGCACGTACTGATGATAAAGACGGTACTTGGGATCGTTGAGTTGGTTCGCCTTTGCAGGACGTCGTGGTAGAGGCAGTATCAGTTTATTTTCCTTCGTCAATGTGTGAAAAATGGTAATAACATCGTCTTCGTCAAAGGAGAAAGTCTCCATAGGTTTGTCAGCGATGCCCTGAGAATTGGAAGCTCCCTTGGAAGTATCGACCTTCAAGACTTCTTTTCCTTTACCCCCACGGACAGGGATAGTTTGAGGGTACTTGCCTTTGTCTTCAGATTTGGGTGTTTAAACCCCAGTAATTCCAGATTAGGGACGTCATTTTCAGCAGCATCAGCGGCCCTAATGAAAGCGGGCCATGTATTATACTTATGTACACCCAGACAAAACTTCACTGTAGGAATGAAGTTATGTCGACAAGTATCCATAAGTTCTGAGTCTGGTATACCGAAGGGCATCTTCAACGCTAGTCGCCTGAAGCATTCGATTAAAGCAATGACAGACTCAGTCCTCCTTTGCTTGGTCTCAATGAGGGTGGACATACTAACATGCAAGCCACTCTCATAAAACCTGTTGAGGAATAACCTCTCTAAGTCTTTAAAAGAATTGATACAACCGTCAGGCAGACTGCAGAACCATTCAAAAGCTATCCCCTGCAAGGTGCTAATAAACAGCATTGACAAGAACGGATCATCCCTGGGTAAGTGTAGAGTCTGCGTGTTGAAGTATGTCATGTGTTAGCGAGGAGAAGTCATCCCGTCAAATGAATTTAACGTCAGCGACTTGTAGTTAGGAGGGCAAGTAGCATTCTCCCATTCAGGTGGATAGGGTTGAGATATCCCTATCTTATGAAGCTCGTCTTTGTGTGAGATGGTATCAAGACGGGCAATAAGAGAATCGAATGCATCCTGTTGATTGAGCAGGTGTTGAGAAACGGCTGCTGTACGGTTGTTAGGCGTTGTTGGTGAAGGACCACCCCAGCATTTGCAAGATTTGAAGGAGGCGCAACGGAATGATACTCCTTCTGTAGTGAAGGAGGGTTGTTGATATGAGCCAAACTAACGCGTACCGAGACGTTTTGTTGAGGTGGAGGAACAGCCCTAGCAGCTTGGACCGCCATGATACTGGTATGCATATCAGTGATCTTGGCAAATGTTGTATCAAGACCCTGTAGCCGTTTGTTGGTCTGATCACTAGCTTCTTCAGGGCTTTCTCCATCTGCCATGTATGTAGATAACATGCGAGGACGAACAGAGGAAACAGTACAACTGGTGTTGATATTGTCTGTCTATGAGTTGACAAGTCCCTCATCTTCAGGTAGGGGAGGTAGATAGTCGCCGTCAGACTCGGAGAGATCATCGTCATCTGGAAGGCTACCCCTAGTGTGAAGGTCATCTGCTTCATACTCTAAGGGAATACAACCCCCAGCTTGGGAGTCCTCGTCATCTATACGGAATCTCATCCTCGACCGAGTACCCATTTAGACTCCTTCAGATGTGACAGCCTGCTGGCTATCTATTGGCAGACTTCTTCTTCTTCTGTTCGCGGAACTGAGAGAAAAAGTTGGGTTCGTGGTCTACCTTCTTTGATTGGGGCTCCCGTAAGGGGGACCCTATGACGCCATGTTGGATGAATCACACAGCGGCTTTTCATAGTCAGGGCAATGCAGTCGTCAAAACACGGACTGCCTCTGAGGCACTCTCGTTGCTTTGGGGCAGCAACAGTTGATGACAATACTGGTGTACGTATGTAAACCATGAATTGTTGTATCCTCCCTCGCTTTACGCTTATGATTTATCATGTCGCGTAAGTCAGCGGAAGGGAGTTTTGCCTTAAAACCCATGTCACATGCATCGTCGAGCTTTGTATTTGGGTTTGTAAGGAGAGTTGGTATATCCGGACTTAGTTCACGTGCAGGGGCAACCCCCACACCTAAGTCCTGTGATGACCTTGAAGACAGTCCCGTGCTGTATGCGTTGGGGCCTGTCTTTTTGCTGTGGGCGCATAGGCCCTGGAATCTGCCTTTGGGCGCATGCTTCTTAGCAGCATGTCTAAGCTTCCTCGATGTAGGCGCATAGTATGGGTCAGTCGAGCTTGGGCGCAAAGCCTTGGGCGCATGACCCTGGATGCATAATCTGTCGAAGACAGAAGTCTTCTGGCCAGAGTTATGCGCCCACACACCTCCTTGGGCGCATAGCTTTCGGCATATGCTTGGTGGAACAGCGCTGTTTTCTTCCAGCTTCTCCTCCTTCGTTTGTGAGCCTCGCTGAGTTTGCCCAGAGTGTCAAAAACTCCGATTCTTGGCATCGTAGTATTTTTCTTTTGCCAAGTCTCGAGCGTTGAACACTTTGTTGTTAGTTACACAAGAGAGGAGTCGCTAGGCTACTAGAGCTCGGAACGGTGTGAGCCTTCTTTATTTGTTGAGCTTCTGTGGCAGAGCCATGCACCCACAGAGGTGCTCTATGCGCCCATGTGACAGAGTCCTTCAGTTGCATATCTGCTATGACACTGGCAGGATATGCACTGCGAGCCTTCGGAAGCCAAGTCTTGCGAAACTTGTTTGGCTTCGCTAATTTTGAGGGAGTAGAGCCGTTCCTTGAGAGCATCTCTTCGAACGCCTGCTGATCGAACTTCACAATCAACATCTTCTGAGTGCTCCCCAATTTGTCGGTATCGGATTGCGTCACCACCTTCTCGTCAAAGGAAAAGGTAGTCCCCAACAGAGTCGCCATTTTTGTGGACACACACAAAAAAGAAGAAGAAACGTTGTCTTTTTTATTGGCGCAAAGCACCACAAATCGAGTACGCCTGAGAGATCCTGCGCTGAGGATCCCCGAGTACAAAAAGAATTCTGGGAATGTGACGATGGAGATCGAGCGGCAGTTGCTTCTTTACTCCGTTGACACTCCGATTACAAAAGTGGGAGAAAACTTAAGAAAATTGCTAACTCTCTGCTCATTGGCAAGAAGTGCAGCAATTTGGCTCTTGAAAATGCTCTCCGTTCTGTGTTTTGAAGAGGTATGAGACCCCTTTTTCTAGTTGTTCTTCTGCTGGAATGATGTTATACGCCCACATGAGGAAACATACTAGTTTTCATGTGGGCACATGGTCCTGCTTTGGACACATAGGGTGTAGGCGCATGCAGACTGCTTGATCGTGGGTTGATCATGGTGTTGACGTGGCCAAATGCTTCGGTGCACGACTGCTCGTGGAGACTGACGTGGCCGTATGCTTCGGTGCACGATTGATCGTGGGTTTGACCGAGTCGGGGGTTGTTCTGGCTTGGGCGCATAGCCTGAAATAGGGCTATGCGCCCCCTTCAGGAGGAGCCTAGAGTGGGCGCATGGGCGCATAGCTCACTCTAGTGACTTGGGCGCATATGACCTCACAGGTGGCTTGGGCGCATATGACTTCACTAGTGACTTGGACGCATATGTCTTCCCTGGCTTGGGCGCATGGTTGTCAAGTTTGCTGAAATTTTCATGCTTCTACAGTGGCATGTAGTAGCAGCTCGATTGTGCCTAGAAATTCGTAGAAGCTTCGCCACGGTAAGATTCATTTGTAGAGTTCTTGATTTAGGTGGAATTCCTTGCATCTGAAGAATGAACCAATATATAGTTAAACGTCTGAATGATAATGAATCCAAGTAAAATAATTGTTCATATAACGAATATGATGAACAAAGGAGAAGCAATTTGCATCCCAAAATACAAATTAGATTTTCTACACAGATAAAGATAGACAGGAACACTCAACATAAAAATAGATAATGACTGTTATCCACCTGCAGATCGACTGTAGCAAGTGTGTTTTGTCACAATTTTCATACATGTCTAGAAATTATGAGAATACTGACCAGTGGCTTAAAAACTAATCTAGAAACTCATAAAACAGGGCTATATAAATATTTAATATTAATAGTACAACTTTTCACCAGGAGATTGTGCAATGGAGATAATAGCCCTAAACCAAATAACTGTGAAAAATATATGTTGCACATTTACATGGGAAGATATATGTGTGCTTACATACATATCCAGGAAAGTGTTCATTGTTTGGATAAGGGAGATAAAGAGACATGTCATATGAAGAATGTTTGTCAGCGGGTACCTATAACAACTAACACGATACCTAGTTGTCGTAACCATCTTACTGTGTTCGTTTTGTTTCGTATCCATTTGTGTCCGTTTTGGATCCACCCATGTTGAACAAAAAACAAAAACAAAAATCCTTGCCCAATGGGCTGCCACTCATATACATAGAAAATACTACACAATTATCTAAACCCCTAACCAATGGAGAAATTGCATCATGGTATTTTAAAAGCCCTAACATTTCCAAAGTGAACAAATGCCCTTATCCTGCAACCTGAATTAGTGTTGACCACAACAATCATACACAGGAATGTACACAAAAGGATAAAACAAAAACTTGTCATGTTTCTTTCTTTCTCTAAGTTGAACTATTATTTATCACCATAATCCTTTATGCCCCTTGAATTTGGAGTAACACAACTAATACACGCAGTCTTCTACTAACAACAAAAGTGAGTATGTTGTGAATCTCAACTGATCGTCTTAAAGGAAATTTCTATACAATACATCTTGTAAGTTGGGTTTTGAAGAGCTGTTTCCATTATCACTTGACCCTGATTCCCCTTAAGTTCTCCAATCGTCTGTTATTAAAACCCCATAAAATCAAGAAAAGCTGTATAACCTTCTAATGGTTAGGCTATGAAGAATCTACATTGTTGTCTTTTAGAATATCAATATTTTAGAAATATTATAGTAGATTAGTCAAACCTATAACACTAAATGGTAGACCATAAACAATACATCAAAAGAGGCTATTGAATATCCATGCGTCCATAAAAACAAATACACCTAACCATGAATTTTAGAAAAAATGCAAACCCCAAACTATCTCAAGAGCCTATTATAGTTAGTCTTAACTATTTGATGTATTGCTACAAGGTCATCAAACATTGTAATTTTTGTCCGAGTGGAATTTTTTTGCTCAAGATGGAAAATATGGATCTCCAATTTGCATATAATAGCATGCGCTTTGTCATGCGGGAGAACTTTCAAGTCACCTTTTTGTACTATATATATATGGACAATAACAGACAATAATTATAACGTGTCCAATTGACTTTAATTTTAGCAATCGAACTTACAGTTATGCCAAGATCTACATGTCCCTGGTATCAACAACCCACTCACTTCCTGCAAGATCAACAAATTTTCACAGCAACATTTCATCAAACACGAAGTAGTCATTACTTTCATATCCACTTCTCTACCTGTGATTTATTGTTGATGTAGACTGAGTGCAAACTTTCTATTGATGTAGACTGACATGCATCGTGACCTAACAATGGAACAAACATGCTAGTGGTCGGCTCCATCATGGTTGGCAACCTCCATGCAGTACAAAGCCAGGAGCTCGATGGCAGAGGCTAAGGCCGCCTACATCTTTGAGGCCTCATTTATCGTGCTCGTGCTTGCCACCACCGCAGCAACCAAAGCAGCCACTCCTGCTATCGGTACCATAGCGTGATGGCGTACCCACTCCGCACTGGCCTATCTATGTTCCTGCCAAACTCTTTGTGGTCGAACCATGTATTACTGGTCATATGGTGGTGGTGGTAATCGGCATGAACAATGGAATTGAAAGATTTTGGAAAGGAAACGATTTGAGAGGAGGTGAATTATAGTTAAATAATAAACATAAGTGTTTTAAATTTTGGGGAAATGTTTGGATGCCAAACATATAGTAGATTCCTTTGACGTTTAAAAATAAAGTGACTTGTATTTGTCTAACGTTTATTGTCAAACGTTAGTTCATCATTTCCAAGCCGACTAAACTATAAACGTCTAGAAAAAAAGTCGGGAAAGTCCCACATATTCGACATTTTTGACAAAACATCGGTTATTTCTTGATGTTTAAAAGGAAATGTCAGTATTTGACAACGTTTGTTTAAGAACGTCGGTATATCATGTCTTAACCGACTTTGCCATAAACGTCGGAAATAGAAAAACATCGAAAAAGCTCTATTTTCTTGTAGTGTTCTATGACATGGTCTTCTCAGATGTTACTTCAGTAACATGGTATTACACACTAAGAACATAGTTCTAGCCCTCTTTTGATCTCTATTATTTATGCCGCCAATCTGTAGTACTACTTTCATGATCCCTCCTTTATAACTACTACATGTAAATTATTCCAACACTATTGTTCTATCTACAAGGTGTTTTAGGATTCCTAATATTCTATATCAATGTGTATGGTTCACTGGTCTTCTTAAGGTAACATTTTAATTATATCCTAGAGTCTCTAGGCAGGTCTACTCTCAAAGGATATAACTACTACTTTTATTTCTTAAACTCTGTGCCATCCTTCCACAGATACTATATCAACCTTCCTTAATTCATAGATTAACAATCTGCTCCTTACAACCTATAAAAGGCCATCCAGCAACTATGAATACGCCTACTCCTCTTATACCTATCTATTGAGTAAATGTGAAAGTTAATGCTAGGCGATGCTCGCTGAATCATTCTATTTATGACGAGATCCTTCGGCCCCTTCCAACTTAGTCTTCCCCGTGTGACGATCACTTCTGGTTTAAAAACTATAACTACTCTCTAAAATCCTACTATATATTCCCTCTAATTCCTCCAAGTATTTTTATCTAACATAGATAAGGGAAGAAGGGTTGTAATTTATTGATCCTAAAGTCTCTTGCTAGAGTTAAGTTGCCTATGATACCAATCTAGCTACTCGGTCTACCTAATAAAGGTACCTATCAAATCCTTCCTTAATAAATATTTCCATTTTATAATACTCTATCAACTATGTGCTATCCATGGAGTAGATGGTTCAACAAGCACGAGCGTTCGTCCTTCCGAAAGAGGGAATAAGCAAAATCTAAAACGAGGTGGTCAAGGAAGTTGATCAACTTCAATTTTGAGTTACAAAGGCGATGGATAAATTCAAAAGAGTTTTCAAGGCAGCTGTGGATTGAGATCCTATTATATTATCCTATCACAGGTCTACTCCGTATAGTAATGTAACCGAAATGGCTAATTCGACCTGCATGGTCCACCATAAAATATGTACCAGTCCTAAAATACGTAGGATTAGGAGATCGTATATATGCCAGCTACGTATCAAATGGACTCTAGCCCAGTTCGAATACGTATAAGCTGTCTTGGTATTATAATTCTATCTATCAATCAACAATGAACATATCTAACTCAATCCATAGAATAAGTAAATCAGGAATGAACAATATATATTATGGTCTGTAGCTAGTCCAATAATATACATGTTCGATTAGACCCGACTAACGACATGGGTTTATAAAACTAAGCTAAAAACAGAGTATAAATAATGAAAATAAAATGTAAGCATGATAAAATACCTGAGTCGGACATAGCAATAGCTCCATGATCAGTAGACCAGCTCTGCATGACTATTACCTACAGAGATCACCAGGTCCTCAGGGGACTAGCAAGGTACACAAAAATATGCTTAGTAACAGTGAAAAGATAAAAGAACAAAGGGGCATCTACCGTAACCATTATAAGTGATATACACATGAGAACATGTACTAGAATATCAGACTTTTACCACTGAAGCTCACAAGAACCTCAGTAAGCTATTGTCTCCAGTACCGTGTCGTGGGGCCAAGGATAATCAATCAATAAATAAACAATGGCAAGTACTCTGCTGTAGAGATACAACTCACAACAATAACAGGCCATAATATAATGTCTGATACTTAGTCAAGTTCTCCCCACCCAATGTCTAGTTTCTAACAATGTTAAGTCCATACAGTCATCTATATAACAATAACAATAACAATAAACAATCCAGTAAACTACTACGAAGTCAATACCATGAATAATCATGTAAAACCTTGCATCATGAATGTGTCGATGTCCTGTGGTCATTTGTATCAATGGATACGAATATGATGCAATGTCAGGCCTAGTATTGATACCCGATATCTGTAAACTGACATCGACACCCTAAAAATAATCGGACGCTAAGTATCAACTAATCCTACGTCTATACTAATATAAATAATAGTAAATAAAAAATATGAAAGTACTAAACTTTGGCAAGGTACACTTGCCTAGAGGTTGCACGTTGACTAGATGACATCTCTCAACAAAACCATCAAATCAATAGAAAAATCAAAAGCGAGTCTTCCGCAAACAACTTTGGATGCTGAAACAAACATCGTTGTCAGTCCCGAATTAAAATAAATAGTTAATAATGGCTACCAATATGTCCAATTCTGGACACAGGAGCAAAAATGTAATTTTTGGTCAAAACGGTGTCTGCCATTGGAATCGCTTTGCACCGAAAAATGCATCAAAAGAAAGATTGTCTAAATTTGGGAAATTAAATGTCAATATTAGGTAGAATGATGCCACGAGTCCAATGGTGGTGTCATCTTTGGAATCCGATGTCTCGGATTAAAAATCATAATTCTACATATTGCAAATTATGATTTCGAACGACTAACATTGGTGTCGATTTCAACGAACCAAACGATATCCTATTGAACTAAAATTTTATTTCAGGAAGGTAGTTATAACAGCTGTTTGCCATGACAACAAGTTGTACAAATTTTTTGTATATTAAATGTGTAAAGAGTACAATCGATTCCTAAACAAGATATCTAAGCACAAATATTCTGAGGACGTGTGACGGTGGAGATCGAGCACTGTAGCGGCTCCTTTACTTCGTTGATGATCTGACAACAAGTTGAACTTGCTCTAGCTTTTTGGTGCTTGTGACTAGAACTCTAGGCTACCAATCGAGAGGATGCCAAAGCTATGAAGATTTTGAAGCCTCTTTATCGAAGAAAAACTCCTTCTATTTATAGATGAGCACATATATGATGTGCATAAGGATTGTGCAAGAATGCTGCACGTAGAGATATGAGAGAATCTTGAGGCTGCACGATAAGGGCTGTTGTTGAGCTGACACATGGCGTGCGCTGGGATTTTCTTTTAACAAGATCTTGGGAAGTTATCAACATAACTGGGTAAATGACACATGGCATGCGTTTAATATTGATTGGATAGACCAGAGTAGATTCTGATTCTATCCCCCAAGTTGGATTTTGTCCTTATCTTGGGGGGGGGGGGGTTTAAACAAACCGATAGAATATTACTCTTATCAACAGAATCAAATTTGTTCTTATCTTAAGAGCGGTAGTATAAATGAAACCAATTAGATAATATCTGAAAAGATATAGATACCCGACTTGTGATGTGGAACAATGCCACCTCATAGGAATACTCGTCTATATGAGCTGCGCTTCTGGTGAGGGTTCGATGTCACTGCACTTTTAGGCGACGAGGAGACTGCATTTCAAATACAACTGCATCATTGCACTTTTGGACGACGAGGAGACTGTGTTTTGAAGACAACGGAGTCACTATACTTTGGGGTGACGAGTAGACCATGTTTCAAAGACAACGGAGTCACTATGTTTTTGGGGCGACGGGTAGACTGTGTTTCGGATACGACGGAGTTACTGTGCTTTGGAGCGACGAGTAGACTGTGTTTCAAAGACGACAGAGTCACTAAGCTTTTGGCGACGGAGAGACCATGTTTCAAAGACGACAGAGTCACTGTTCTTTGAAGTGACAAGGAGACTTGTGCTTGAGGCAACAAAGTGTTAGCTGAAGGAGCCATTGAACGGGTTGCGCTTCTGGGTGGGATAGAAGGAGCTGCGCTTCTGGGTTAAAGCAAGGGAATTGCGCTTCTGAGTCGAACCGATGTGATTGCACTTTTGAATCAAGCTGAAGTGGCTGCTCTTCTAAGTCGAGTTGCTACGCTTCTGAGTCGAACTGAAGTGGCTGCGCTTCTGAGTTGAATGAGCTAGTTTTTGTCGAAGTTATAAGAGAAATTTAATGGCTGCTCTTTTAACGGATGAGTCAGTCATCCTCTTCTTTAATTGCTGACGTCTTTTGGGGAATTCAAGAAGTTTGTGGCATAGGATTCAGTCAAATGAATCTATTAAATGAGATTCATTGTGTTGAGTCCTAGGTTCATCCCATTAATTTTAGAGTCTTTGACCGACGGCCAAGTGGCATGTAGGTTGGACCGCACTCAGCCTATATAAAGGGAAGCTTTTCTGAAAGGTTACATCTACTGTCTCTTAGTATTCCCACCGTCATGCTCGATCCTGACTTGGCTTCGAACGGTCGTTGGCCTTAGACAAGTCGACTATTGGTTGTGGATCTCTTCGTTCAAAGAAGCTATGTCCTTCGTTGTGGATCTCTTCGTTCAAAGAAGCTATGTCCTTCGTTGTGGATCTCTTCGTTCAAAGAAGCTATGTCCTTGTAGAAGAACTGCTACTGGATTTTGAGATGCACTTGAGCTTTTGGCATGAGGAGTTCGAACCTGAATAACATCTTGGAGGTCTTCGAGATCCATGCTTCCAAGTTTGGATTTATTGCCAATTCGAAGAACCACGGGTTGTGCTATGCCCTGCTCAAGAGTCGCAGTAGTGTGGCGAGCAGGAGCTGTGTTCTGGCTTGGGCAAATGGCTGATTCATTAGCCATATTGGAGTTCCTTCGCATCTGGCTAGGAAGTGGCTTGCTCTGACGAGGAAGTGATTTGCTCTGAGTAGCTGCGCATCTGAGGGGCTGCGAACTTTCTGAAGAATGCCCACTTATAGATTTTTAAGTATTTTAATATTTATGTTTAATCATGTAGAATCTGTAATAGATCATTGTAAACATGATTTTAATAAAGAACTTTTTGTGCACCATCTTTGTCTGTTGTGACTTTTTATTATTGTCTGTGCTTTTGGATACGTGGGCTTTTGCGAAGTTTGTATGCAGCAACTTTTTATCACCTGTGCTTTTGTCACGGCTGTGCTTTTTCATGCTTCTACAAGACCCCCTTCAAAGAGTTTCGAACTCGAGTCAAGCTTGGAATACTTTAAACAGAAGCATGATACGTGTCCTTTGCAAAAGAATGCCCAGCATGTTTGCTGACAGGCTATCGTCACGCTTAGTCTTCCGTATTAAATGCCTTGAGCCGTCGTTTCATTAAAAGTTTATCAGAACTCCTCGTTTCTAGGGAACGGCCATCATGTTCTCAACTCTTAATTCCCACGTCGTTCGAAGAGTCTCTTCGAGCACGAAGCATTTTGTCTTCTTTTGCTTACGTGGCTGCACCCTATAAGTAGGGGCTATTTGGAGAGAGAAAAGCTTTCTTTCCTTTTTCTTCCAATAGAAGCTTTTTGTCAGAGCTTTCTTCTTCCTTCGTACCGTTGCTTTCCCGTCGTGGCTCCCAAGAAATTGAGAACCACAAATGCTCCTGCGGTGAGCTCCAAGAAGGCAAACGGGGCAGTATCTAGCCCTAGATCGGCTGGGGGAGCCGCGATGGGTGCAAGACAGACTAGGGCGTCGTCGGTGAGACAAGCTGGAGAGACTTCGACGAGCATTCGACGGGCCAAATGGAAGCAATTAGCCTCAGAAGCCGTCGTCGTTGAGCAAGCTCCTGTCTTAGGAGTCTTAGTGCACATAGACATGCGGTCGCCCGTTGCAAGTAACTGTCCGATCGTCATTGACATATTGGTTTGCTGATGCATATGAGCGTCGACTCTTAGGAGCGTCGTCTTGAAGATATGCTAATGCTCTTTCTTGCATATGCGTATGGGCGCCATTCTTCACAGTGGCGTTCTGAATATGTGCTAAAGCTTTATCAACCGATGCGCATAATCATTACTTTTTATAAAGTAGTGACTCTAGATGTGCTGAGGCCTTCTGTAGGCGTGCAGCCAGTGTCCATGCACAGCTCTTTTCACAGGGTACCTGCACGGATGCTTGTTGGCTGACGCATGGTACGACTTTGGTAGTGCATGCGCTAATGCTCGCACAATGACTGTGTGGATGCTCTCTTTTTACGACGTAGTGCTTTCGCTTTATGTTTTTGCAGAAGATATATATTTTGCGTGTTTCTAACAAACTTTGTTTATGTGTAGTTCCCGTGTTCGCGTCTCTTTTCAGGGATATCCTTCTGAAATTGGCAGACTGTGCCCTGGGAATAGGCGTCGACGAGGCGCTCACCAATCCTGCAATGCAGCTGATTGCCCAAGGTCAACCGAAAGGGCAACTAACAATGATACGAAATCAACAGCCCGTATACTTCCGTTGTATGATGGATCGAGGCAAGTTTTATCTCCCATCTGATGTAGTTAAGATGCTGAAACCTTTGTTCCTTATTGGTGATCAGCTGGTTCTGGCAAAGGCCAAGCTCCTGGAGATAAACAAAAACTGGTACTTCGAGAATGACGGTCTTTCTCTGTACGTTTTGTCAGTTAACCGACACCTCCCGCTCCCATTTTTCTTTTGCTTGGCTGAGAAGCATCTCATGAAATGGGATCTGACCCCGAAGCGAGGGGGTTTAATGACCGGTTATATCCAAGTGGATAGATACTCTAATCAGAGGGATTCTTTCAAGAGTGCACCTGATGGTCCATCATGTATGCTACGTGTGTTACTCCCCGGTCGTCTGCTCAGTGACCTTACCATGGAGGTGCATCCATTCCAGGCCTCTCTTTTTTGCTAATAGGCTTCTGGCTACAGGCTGTACATATCTGAAGGAGGTTTTCCGTGTCGAAGGTTGGATCCATCCTTCGGCGAATGGCGTGAACTAACACAATGGTTATTGGGTAGGTTCAAGAAGGGCTTGCTAGGTACGGGCCTGCGTCATGCCATCAGGGCCACTGAGCATGGTATAGAGATCAATTGGCCTTTGTTTATAGCCTTGTTGGAACTATTTAACCATCATACCGGGGCTTTCTTCACCCCTCATGGAGAGATGGGCTTGGCCTCCATGAGATGTGCGCCTTCTTGAAGCTGCCGTGGGGGGACGAGCCATATGAGGAATATACCCCTTGTAAGGAGGCATTTTTGGTGTTGGAGAACAAATAACTCGAAATGATGGATGTGTACAAAGAATTGCTTTGCCACCATCAAGTATGCATGCGCCAGGGCAGAATGATGGCTCCGCCATACATCAAGGCCTGGATGGATTATATATTCACAAAGCACCCGTCGACGTCGGAGATGGTTCATTTCACCGCGCACAGGGCATATACTGCTGACGAAGTAAACGACCTGATGGCTGAAGCGGCGGTTTTTGCTCCCTCAGTAGATGCTGAGGGAAAACCCACCTTTACTGTTCACAACTATTTTTGTCAGAATTTGACTGTTGTGATTCCGAAAGCAACATTAGTCGCCTTTCTAATGATATGGTTGCGGAAAACTGTGGTTCCAAGAGGTTCTGTACCCACGGGGCAGATTGGTCGGGAACTTATTCTGCCAGCTGTAAGGCTGGCCTTCAAACATTCCTTGGCTCTGCTGTCGGCTATGGTATGAGACATCTTGTGAGGTCTACAGGAGTTCTCCAAGAGGATAATAGAGCGTCGTGGGGGGAATGATGAATTCCTTTGGTTAGACTCCCTTACCGTTACTTGATGGGTTGGTTGGCATTACACCGCCCTGGTTTGATAGTCCCCAGCACTTTTGATGGTTACGTGGAAGGGGATGCCACGTTGCGTAACTATCATCACGTAAAATGGCTCCATCATGATGTCTCCATCTGTAGGTGGATGTTAGGCCATTAGACGGCTGTACTTTCAACAGGGTCACGCCTACGTACAAGGGTTACCTTGCGGATGATGAGTTGGTGGATAGTGATTTAACTTTCGGTGCCTTCCACTGGTTAAAGTCCATCCGTCCTTCCCATTTGGTGTATCGAAACTAGAACCGAGTATACCTGGAGCCTTATTTGTCGAGCCGATACGCACGTCATTTTGGCTATAGCCAGACTATGATGGGCAATCCGAGCTCATGTCTTGGTTATGAAGGAAGTCTACTGGACGGTGCCCGAGCATTGTGTTATTATAATGCCGGTGGTACCAGAGCAAAATTTACGATCCCCTCGATGCATGAGGAAAATCATATCTTGTATTCCGCTGTGAAGTTCTACTGTATTGCGAACAACATCGGAGTACGATCGAGAGCAAAGCTTGCCCGAGGGGACAAAGTTTGAGACCCCTCGATTGGCCTCCAGGCATCTTCAGGGGCTTGTTTCATCGGAGAGTCGATCCACAAACGGCTGCAGCTTATCGCGGGAGGGGAGAGAGGAAGAAGTACTCCTAAGTAACCCACAGAAGCATCAAGTTTCTTTAGGGTGAGCCCTCCTCCTGTCAAGAGAATAAGAATAGTTGTACCTCTGCGGTGCAAACCTTTCTGTTTTCTTTTCGAGGTTTCGTTCTATACTTTTTGTTGATCACTACTTTGCTTGTGTAGGCGGGGCCTACATGGTCAGAAAGACTTAGGGAACTTCCAGAGGAACCTGCCCTAGAGGTTTCTCGAGTCGTAGGGACCGAAGGGGAGACTGCGGCTGATGAAACTACCGACTCAGAAGGTGTCTCTCTTCCTGCTCCCTTTGAGTATGAGACTCAGGGTTCTTCGAAGCTATTGGCTTTTCCCCAACAGGTAACTTTTATGGGACCGATCAAGGACGAGTCCGTAAAGATACCTGGGTCGGCTTGGCGGCAGCCGAGGGTAGGACTCCAGAGTCTGTACCTGTGACGTGCTAGGTGGACGTGGATGCTGATGATATTACCCAGAATCCTTCCACCGTACCTCCTCTCTATGTCGAAAGAAGGGTTGAGGATAATCTCGATGCGCTAGGAGACGAGAAAGATCATCTGGCCGAGGAGCTGCCTACGGCAAATTTTGGGGATTCGTCTCAGTGGCTGGTCGAAGATCCCCTGGAAGGGCTGACGATGAAGGATGTCGAAGCATTGGCCTGTCGAGCTGTTGAAGGGCCAGCAAGAATGACTGTCGAACAACTGGTTGACGAGGTCATTATAAAAGTCGTCGAGGAGGCGATTAAGGAGTTGGCTGATATGGTCCTTGGAGAGATGACCGAGGAGAGTAAAACAAGTTGACACAGTTGCGGACGAGCCGATAACAGAGGTTCCAGCCGAGGTGGCCACTGAGATGATGGTCGATAGTGCTGCTGATGAGCATGCCGATGTAACCACGAGGAGTTCGGCCAAGGAGACTGTGGAAGAATCGGCCGAGAAGATTGTTGAAGAGACGGTTGCTGAAGTGCCGGTTGAGAAGACAGCTGAGGAGTTGGTCACGCCGACCGTTGTGAAGACGGTCGTTGAGGTTGCTCATGCTTCTAGTTCACACAGCTTCAGTGGCGGAGATGGTTGAAGAACCAGCGAGGGAGCCTGCTGAAGAGCCGATTATACATCAGACCGTGTTGGCTCACACTGTCTCTGTACTGCTGATGGCCTCTGCCCCAATCATGGATCCACCTGCTCCGGCTGCAATACCTAGATGCGTGTTGGCTACCGTTGCTGCTCCGGGACCTTCTATTGTGGCATCTCCGGTGACCCCGATGAGTTTAGCTGACAATACGTTCTATACCAACCTCATTCCAAGCACAATTCATCATGCTTTGATGCACGACACAGAGGGTGTCTTGCGGGACAACTAATCACTTAGACTGGCCCGGTCTATAGTGGGGGCCCAATTGGTGGCCTTGCGGGATTATCCAGAGTGTGAGGCGAAGGCGGACGCGATAGAGGATCTGCTGGCAGAATTGAAATCCACCGCCTTAGAGCTTTAATATCTTGAGCATGGTCTTTCGACCCAGGCGGCTACGGAGCTAGAGAAAATACCTCTCAAGTTTCCCAACATGAGCAAACATTTCAGGCCCTGACTGTCAGACTTGCCGAGGTTGAGGCCAAAATTGAAGCAGTGACCGACGCCGAAGAGGCTCAGGACTACCGTCGTACAGCTCTGAAAAACAGTGTGAGGCCCTCTGGAAGCAGATCCGGAAGTTAGAGGAGACTTTGGCTCTCGCTAAATACCAATATTTTTGTAGTGGCCAATGCTCCGAGACCCTGGCTTGGGAGAGAGAAAGTATTGGCGTTTGTTAGGAGGAGTTGGCCCTTGTGCGCCAAGACCTATCCCAACTCGAGGACGAAGCCGCTCGACGTCAGGAGGCACAGCATCGAGCCAAAGCACTGGTTGGGCCCCATGTTGGTCGTCTAAGGAGCCGACTGGAAGAACTCCTGCATCGGGCTTCTCAATGCTGACATCCTTTTGTCTTTTTGTCTCTCGCTTTTCGAGAGACTCTTCTTGTAGCGGAAGGAAAAAAAAACCTTTCCATTTTATGAATAAAAATTTTGGCTTTGTTTCTCAGCTTGTCTTTTTGCTGTATGTTTTCTTGTACAAGAGTGAGGATTCCCTCAAAGGTAGTATGACGTGAGGGGATGCAGATAACTCCATTGGTGATAGGGCATTTTACTCAGAGATATATTGACAAGGTAAACACAGAATTTTTTGGTGGTAGGATTTTCCTTACTCAGAGGTAATATAGACATGGCAAGGATAGACTCTACGGGTGTATAAAAAAAATTCAGAGGTAGTATGGACGTAAAAGGTTCTATAGATAATTATGACAATCACGGGGTATTATCATGGAAGAGATGTCTACTCAGAGGTAGTATGGACATGGTAGGCACAATCTTCAACAGGGTGTAGAATAACAATTCAGAGTTAGTATGGACGTAAAATATTTTTAGATAGTTATGACAACACAAGGTTATCATGGAAGAAATGACTACTCAGAGGTAATATGGACATGGTAGACGTGAACTTCGTTACGGTGTAGAATAACAATTCAGAGGTAATATGGACGTAAAATGTTTTAACTACTGGGGGAATATGAAAGAGGTGAATTCATTAATAGAATTCATGAACATCTGCAAGGGATGGTGAAATATATGCCGGTTTGGAGCTCAGACTTAGTATTTCTTTAGGAACTTGCCATTGATTGGCATCAATAGCAAGTCGTCGTTAGGTTTGGCCAATCGGTAGGCCCCATTGGAGTAGACCGTCTCTATGATGAACGGTCCTTCCCACTTGGGCTCGAACTTCCCAGCCGTCTTATGAGTCATCACCATCGGTGTTCGAACTAATAAGACGAGGTCACCCACTTGGAATGTTCTTTCCTGGACCTTTTTGTTGAAGGCCCCGAAAATCCGAGCTTGATAAAGCTCGATCCGTTGCTGAGCTAGCAGACGCTTTTTGTCCAACGCCTCTAACTCTTGTAGCTGTCGGCGTTGATTGTCTTCGTCAGTCAGCTGGTTGGTAATGGCTACCCGTAAAAATGGGATATGGATCTCCAGAGGGAGCACCGCCTCGCTCCTATAGACAAGGGAAAATGGTGTGTTGCCCGTGGGTATCTGGACAGTCGTACGGTAAGCCCAGAGACATTTGTCCAGCTTCACATTCCAGTCGCGCTTATTAGAAGATACGACTTTCTTGAGCAACTTGACAATAGTCTTGTTGAATGCTACAGCTAGTCCATTTGCTGTAGAATTGTAAGTCGTCGATGCCACATTTTGTATCTGATTCTTATCATAGAACCGATGGAATGCTTAGCTCACGAACTGAGGGCCGTTGTCGTGGATAATCCTCCTGGAAACTCCGAAGTGGTATATGACGTGACGTTTAACAAAGTTAATCACGTTCGAGGTTTTCATCTCAGCCAGAGGTACTATTTTTGCCCACTTAGAAAAGTAGTCGGTGATGGAGAGGATGAACCGGTATCCTTTGGAGGACGGTGGGTTAATCGGTCCAATGATGTCCATTCCCCATGCTTCAAACGGCCAATCGGCCATCGTAGGGTATAGAAACATAGAAGGTTGGTGGATGAAGTCAGAATACAACTGACATATATGACACTTTTTTGTATAATCAACAGCATCTGTCATCATAGTAGACGAGTAGTAGCCCATGCGACGCAGTCGATCCTACTACTTAGAACTAGGATGATAGGCTCCACAGGTGCCATTGGGCTCCTCCCAGAGTGCCTCTTGCATTTCTGTCTTGGATAAAACATCGCAGGAGAATCCAGTCATATGAACGACGATACAGCGTTTTGGTTGTCGTATCGTAGAAGAATCGGAGCGAGCGTCTCTTGACAGAAATAGCTACCTTCGGGTCTTCGGGTAGGATTTCGTACACTGCATAGTCTATGAAGGGGAATCGCCAGTCCTAAACGTCCACATTAGTGTCTGTTTGTTCTGAGTAACTAAGACACGTATGTAGATTGTTCTTTAGGCAAACCAGTTCTTGACCCATCACCGTAACGGTACATTGTGTTCCAGCAGGAGCTGCCAGAGAAGCGGCGAGACCAGCGAGTGCGTCGGCCTCCAAGTTTTGCAACTGAGGTATGTGCTCTATAAAGAACCCTGTGAAGGTAGAAATGATATTGATTGCTACCTGGTGGTAAGGAACCAGATCTTCAATTCGGACCTCGTATTGTCCTCGAACCTGGTTGATAATCAGTTTTGAGTCGCCATAGGCTTCGATGCAATCAACCCCCAACTGTTTAGCGAGCTGGAGCCCGATGATGAGGACATTATACTTAGCAACGTTATTGGTGCATGACTCCATGAGAGAATATGAATGGCGGATGACTAGGCCGTCGGGAGTGATAAGAACGACTCTGACCCCTACGATGATCTCGCCCTTCGGTCCTGTTCTTGAAGAGTCGCCAAAGAACATGTGCCAAACAGAGTTGTCTGAGGTGGCATTGGACTCTAGGACTTCGTTGGAATTTTCGTCGTAGAGCATTGATGTGTCTGGCACACGATGTGCCGCCAAGAAGTCGACCAATTCTTGGCCCTTGGCTACCTTTTCTAGGACGAACACCATGTCATAAGGAGTCAAAAGTATCGCCCATGTGGCTAATCGCGAGTTTAAATCCCCTGACTTAGTCATGAGGACTTTGAGGGGGTTGACACAAGAGACGACGTGGATTGTCTATCCGGCCACATAATAGCACGTCTTCTGGATGGCGAAGAGCAGACCAATACACTCCTTCTCCAGAGGATTATACCGATGCTCGGCCCCAACAATGGTCCTGCTGAGATAGTATATTGTTTGTTCGTGCCCTTCGTTGCTTCTCTGGGCTAGCAAAGCCCCAAGAGAATGGTCCATTAGCTCGGACATATAGTAGGAAGGGTCTCCCCACGACTGGTGCCACCAGTACTGGAGGACTAGTGAGCTACTTTTTGATGTCGTCGAACGTACGTTGGCTTTCTTCAGTCCAGACATGCAAAACTCCTTTCTTCATGAGTTTGGAGAAGGGTTGACATCGACCAGAGAGATTTGCCAAGTGTCCTTGTAGTCCTCGAAGCTCACAGAGATTCTTTGGGGGAGCCATGTCCAAGATCGCCTTAGTCTTCTCAGGGTCAATATGAATACCCTTGGCTGTGACGATGAATCCCAAGAATTTGCCACTGAAGACTCCCAAGAAAGACTTGGTTGGGCTCATCTTTAGTCGATGTGTCTGCATCAAGTCGAACACCGTCCTCAAGTCATCCAAATGGCTAGATTCTTGTGTTTTAACGGCAATGTCATCAACAAAACATTTTACCATTTTTTTGGAGGTATTTGCAGAATATGGTGCTCATATCCCGCTGGTATGTTGCTCCCGTGTTCTTCAACCCGAAGGTCATTATCATGTAACAGTATATCCCTTTTGGAGTCTAGAATAAAGTATGCTTTTCGTCCTCATGGAACATCTTGATCTGGTTGTAGCCTGAGAAATCATCCATGAAGGACATACGCTCGAAGCCACAAGTGTTGTCAATCATCAAGTCGGTGATTGGGCGGGGGAACTCGTCTTTTGGACAAGCCAAGTTGAGATACCTGAAGTTTATGCAGACCCGAATCTTCTCGTTCTTCTTGGTGATTGGGATAATGTTGGCCACCTGTAGCATCCACTTTTTCATAGAAGGGTATTTTAGTCTTTTCAGCCATTTTGGCCATTTTGTGATTTTATAGATATGTTAACTTGTGTTGTGCTAGCAACTGGTTTAACCTTAGTGGACATTGTATAGGGGCCTAACCATGCTTTAGAATTGTTATTTTTATTTTTAGAATTTATTTTAGGCATTAGATTATTTTTAAGGCTTTAATTGATTTATTTTAGCCTTTTGCATGCTAGCCTTTAAGCCTTTTTGACTTGGGCCCATTTCTACTTGAGAAAGAGTTGGCCCAAGTGAAACCCTAACCCCTAGAGACCCAGTCTTGGCCGCCCAACAGCAGTAACCCCTCCCTCTTTTCTTCATTTGTGGAATTGTAGCCTCTACAAGGAAAGCCTAATAGTTTCTCCTCTCCAAAACTCATAATTCCTTCATCCGGAGCCCGTTTCTTCTCAAACGAACTCCGTTGCACTCATCGAGGAGAGGAGGATCTGCTTGAGCATTTCTAGTGAAGAGGCGGAGGCTTTTGCTTGAGGGAAATCGGCCGACACGACAACCGAGGGGCTCCATTTATTGAGTTTTTGACACTCAATAGGTAAACCCTAATCTACCATAGTAAATCTGGAATTTCTTTCATTTTTGCATCGATATAGGTGCCCTAGACTTGCCCACGAAATTTGGTTGGATTTCGACTTCGTTTGATGGTGGTATCGGACACGTGTCGGTCCTTTACGGCACGTGTTCGACGAAATGCCGCTTAGGATAGAAAGTTGCTGTTTTTCGATTCTGTCTTCATGGATGTTTAGATAATATTATTTGATAAACTTTTGTGAAGACGGATTTGGTTTTGACAACGTATCAGCGGCGTTTCGGGCAACGGACGCACGTGCACGGATCCCGTGCACGAGGCCGTGTGTGCCCTGCTGTCCGCGCATTGTTTCTCGATGCACAGGTCGTATTTTCTCATGAAATTTCTTGAGCACATGGGGACAACCTCTGCCCCCATGCTCGTAAAATTTTACGGGTTTTCGTTGAGCGAGCGCGGAGAAATCGTGCGTGCACCGCTCAGCCACTGTGCATTCAGCCTGTGATTTTTGTTGCTGAAACGGACTTCGTGCGTGCACACGACGCAGCGAAGACCCGTTCCAGGACCTGGGACACGTTGACCTATACCTATACTACCCGAGGAATGAACCCCGAGTCGCGGCGTGGCCCGACGAGCGAGCCACGAGAGCGGAACCGCGTGCACGATGGCGCACGGGCGCACGTGCATGCAGCAGGCCGCACGGGTGTGGAGGCTGCGTGCGTCGCTTTGGCGCGGCATGTCGCTGCGTGGCCGTATCCTAGACGTACCCCAGGACCACCCCCCCATCAACGTGCACAAGCACGTGCTTTTTGTTGTGTGTGCGGCGCTCAAACGAGCGAGAACGCACGCGTTGTCACGCGGTATCGGGAATTCCGATACGCATTCTGTGGACACGACACGGATACGATTTCGAACTCGAGAGTATACGAGCGCATCACGTGGGTCGAGACCAACGTGTATGCCGAGTTTCGTGGGTTTGTTTGGTGTATATTGCATTTTGGGTCGTTGTGTGAAATGGATGAGTTTTCTTTAATTTCGATTTTTGAGTTAAATGCGATATTTTGATTTCCAGCTCTTTAGTTTATAAAATCTGAGTTTTCAGAACTTATATGAGGTTTCGGATTTGTGGGAACCAACTTTTGGTTTTGTTTCATAATTTTCCGTCATTTATGAGTATATATGCTTTCTATATAGCTATGTATACATATATTTAACTATATATATATATAAAACCCCGTTGAAACCCATTGCTAATGCATGCATATTGAGAATGGGTCGAGGGGGATTTAATTCCAGATTTTTGACTCTTTAATTATCTCAAACCATTACCAATACTTCCTTTTGAGCATTGTATATATATATATATATATATATATATATATATATATATATATATATATATATATAGATATAGATAGATAGTTTCTTAATTGTATATATGTATATAAATAGTATATTAAATTGTGATATACCATGGTTGTGTTCGCTGTTTTAAATCTCAGAATTTACCTCATTTCAGTAAGCTCCAGGACACACACACACACCATCATTTGTTAGAATTAAGGTTTGTTTGTATTGTAAATACACATGTGTGTATATACCTATATGTATATAGATATTTATGCTTGATAATTCTCTTGGAATAGATTGTAGTTGTGTATATGACTATATGAGTCCTAGGACAGATTTGGTTTGTCATTTTGAGCCTAGTTTAGTCGAATTGGCCGACAAGTTGACCAAATTGACAAAAGTCAACTTTGGGTCAAACTTGATCCAATTCAACTCAAACGAACTCCAAATGACCTAGAATTTTGTGTATGACCTAGAAATTAATAGACGGACTAGTTGACCCAGGTTTGACCAGCGTTGACTAGGGTTGACCAGAGTTGACCGAGGGTTGACTTTGACCAAAATGGACCTAGAAGCATGTAGTCTTGCATTGTAGCTATTTCTTTTGATATTTTAGACTTGGTTGTGACATGTGTATACTTTACAAAGGTTTATATTGCCCCAGTTTAGCTACACTTCATCATCAGCAGTTCAGTTTGCCAGGAACATTCTCTGATCTTTTCATACTTCTTTGGATATATTCTCTTGTTATAGACTAGTATACTTGATGCTGACACGATGTTCACACGGATTAGTACCATATGGATCTTTTCATGCGATGTTATCCCCTCGGATACATCGAGTATATCAAGTTCATGTACTTTATCATGGCCATCATGTACTCCATGTATTCATATTTATCCATGTGCACTCATGTGTTATTCATGTACACTCATGACCATATGAGCCCCATGTATAAAGTAGTTGTTGTCCATGTGCAATAACATAACATGTATTGATCCTTGTGTATTGATTGGGGGCAGGGAGAGTGTAGTTGGTTATGTGATCATTATCTCCAGTAGGTATCCATGTGCACTCCACAGCTGTATCCATGTGCAACCCAAACCGTTTACATAACCAATTCATGCTCTATATCACATAGAAGGTTACATTATCTATTTATCATATTATATCTCATTCTTATAGTCTCTCTCTTGTTGATTCTCTTTACAGCGATTCATGTATAGTTTTCTATAGCTTGCTTTATATGTCCAATCCTGATATGAACTGTTGTGAGAGATATGTGCTCGTTCCGTCCTGACTGGGCATGTTGAAAATTTTACAGGTGATGATGAGGAGTTCTGCCCTACTTATTATGGCATTGGCTTAGATGACACTGGCGACGTGGACCCTCAGGAGGATCCAACAGTCGCTGAGGACTTGTCCATAGTCTAGCTGTGACTTAGTATTTATAGTCTTTCTATTTGAGACTTTATGAGTTGTACTAGAGATTTATTCTGGTGGTTTACACCTAGACTTTTATTTATATCTGTGACTCTCCTGTGATTCTTTCTTCTATTCCATGTTAGTGTTGTGATTGATTTACTTATTATTTTACTCTTCTTTTGGAGTTTATTCTAGACTGTGTTAGATATGGTGACTCAGGACAACGTTCTACCGCCGACACTGCGGCGTAGGTTGGGCGTATTCACTTCTCGTGCCCTTTTACTGGGTGCGGGTCGTGTCACGTTTTTAGTAGTAGCCCATGCAGGTCAGTCCAATCACAACTAGTGCGATTCGTAGTGGTACTCGAACTAGAGTATCATTACATCCTGCAGTAGGATATAAGATATAAGTGGGGTACTCAATCACATTAGGAAAACTCTTATCAATTTTTGTTGTTAATTGTCTCCTTTTGAAAACAACTGTCCTCCTTTGATGATTTCGCTTCTTTTTCAGAAATTGATTACTTGTTTGATCTGTCTTCAGGATGGTGGAGACACGATTGTAGCGCTCTGGTGTTAGGGAAACCACTGAGAGGTCTGCTACTTCCCGTCCGACTCAGCAGGCCCCAGGGACCACAGTGCCTCTTGTTCCAGCTCAGGTGGGCCCATATGCTACTTTTGGGGGGTGCTCCTGCACCAGCTCCGAGGACTACCCCAGGAGTTCAGGTGATGCTACCACCATCGCCCCAGGGGACAGTTGATGCGGCACAGTATTTCGCTTTCATACAACAGATGATGGAGATGCAGCGACGCCAGGCAGAGGACATGAGGTAGGGCATTGATAATGCCCACCAGTTGGCGATGGTGGCAGTGGAGAAGGTGACTGCACAACCCCAAGGAGGGCAGATTCAGCCTTACCAGCTGAGGACTCCAGGTATTCAGGAATTCCAAAAGATGAGGCCGCGAGACTTCAAGGGTACGGAGGGTATCCTTTACGCGGACGACTGGATCGAGCACATAGAGGAGATTTTCCACCTCGCAGAGATACCGGCTAGACTCCAAGTGGAAGCAACAGGCAGCATGATGCAGGATCTTGCCCGCACTTGGTACCAGACCGACCCCAGGGTTGGTACTAAGGGGCAAACTTGGGAGGCTTTTAAGAAGCTTTTCAAGGAGAAGTTCTTCCCTGATACTGCACTTGGCGCGTTGGAAACGCAGTTTGAGAACCTAGTTCAGGGGAACCAGACTGAGGGAGTACGTCGGGGAGTTCTGCTGCCTGAGCAGATTTGTGGAGGGCCTTAGCGAGACAGCGAAGGCTAGAAGATTCAGGAAGGGTTTGGTTAAGGAAGTCAAGTCCTTAACCAAGAGCAACAGGAATGCTACATTTGAGGAGATTTTAATGGGAGCCATGGTAGCAGAGGATGATCTGGAGCTGAAGCAGAAGAGAGGTCGTGATTCCCATGCAGCCGGTGGCAGCGGAGGACCGGCCAAGAAGCCCCATTTTCAGCAGCAGCATCAGCAGAGGCCATTCCAGCAGGCACAGCAGAGACAAGGTTAGCAAGCACAGAGACAGTAGCAGGCCACCACTTGTGACTTCTGTAAGAAGCCAGGGCATAGGTGGAGTGAGTGCAGGAAGAGGCTAGGCAAGTGCCTACTCTGTGGTTCATCAGAGCATCAGTTGAGGGAGTGTCCTGAGGCTTTCGGGCGTAAGGGACATGGAGCAGGAACCAAGGCTCCAGTGGAGCAGCAGAGGGGACCCTTGCCGACTCAGCAGCAGAAGTTTGTTCAGCACCAGCAGCAGACTAGAGGGGGCCAAAAGGGGCGAGCTTTCGCCATGGCAGATGTCACGACCCGCACACAGTATTTGGGCATGAGCCGTGGGTACGTCCAGCCTACGCCGTAGTATCGACGGTAGAGCGCTGTCTAGTCATCTCCACAATTTGCAAATACAACCACGCAGTATATAGATTTCCACAATTTGCAGTAGCATATCCAATCCCATGGAGAATTATGAACACAATATCTATGGTGAAAGGAATAAACTGATAACTGAAAAGTGATCACAAGACGTAGAGACCAAATATGATAAAAGGAATGATCTCAATAAAATCAAAATGTACTAAAAGGAAATCCACCCCTCAACTCTCATAATCCATAATAAAATGAAATACAATCAAGAGTTTTTGTGAGCAACACGTGCTCTATAAAATGTTGTAGCTAATAGTCTCCTGCGGAGGGTAGCCCCGCATCCAAGTCCTCCTGTATGCTCAGATCAGGATCTTCCGTCTGCCCATAAAAGGTAATACAGAACTCCTCTAACTCATCACCTAAAATGTTGGTTATCCAGTCAGGATTGGAACAAGTACACATATGACCACCATCCGAATCTCAACAGAATCATAAACATGTAATTAGCATATGAGAATGAAACTAGAAGGTAACTAGCATCATAGTATAAAAAGGAAAGACATGAGACTCTATCAATGAAAATATAGCTACTGTGAGGAAACATGTAAAATCATGGTAGCATGGCAAGTGGTGAGGAACATGGTGTAATAACAGGAATATCTACTAACTACGTGTGTTGAAATATCGCTTTCGACATGTGAACGGCTAAGGGGTAAATCCGGCTCACTGCACGTGTCGTGTGCAGCTGCTATCATGCAATAATAGACATTTTGGGGATAGATTGGGTAGTTCACACGTCTACTAGAATATTTCCCCGCCCAACTAGTACTCATGGAATTAATCGTAAATAGGGTAAGCAGGTAAGGCAGTCAAGATATAGAATAAAACCATGGTACTATCTCGTGTGACGATCGTGTCCACAAACAGCAAGACATATGAAATAACAAGTAAAGAAACTATCAGAAACGGTAACAATCGATACATGCACTTGCCTGTCGTCCCGAGCTGCGAGTAATGATTAAGTGAAGAGTTGGAGTCCAAGTAACCTGTTTTGTGAATTAAATCTAATTAACACCATGAAAATGATTATAATAAGAATATTTCTATAGTCAGTTAATCCCTCCCCTTCTACCTATATTTGGAGTCTAACTGAAATAATAAGCTACTCTTGGGGAACAACCTTTGTTCATTGCCTTAACATATTGGTTTGCTAATCCTCTAGGTTGATTTGTGGTAAGGTCAATCCTAAATCAAGTCCCAAAAACCAAAACTATCTATACTAAGGTAGAAAACACATGTGTATGTATATATCTATGACTATGGAAACTTTGCCACATATTCCCAAGAGTTTAGGTGTGTTTGGAATGCTTGTCAAGGTCTTCACCCCAACTCTCTTCACGTTCAAGCCTGTACTCAACCCTTCTGTCCATACCGATCATTTAACTCTTCACATATAGCTTCCTGTCTAACACAGGATACTCAAACTGACCTCACAACCCTTTACTAATGGTCCTACTCCTAAGTTCCTTGCAACAAGACTCCACACAACTACTGTTATTGAAATACCTAGTTAGTATCACCACTCCTTCCTTGGAGCTTGACACTACTGATTTACCTAACATGTGTTGTATTTCACAGTTTGCATAATCTTCCAAGGTGATTTTGCTAATCCAGTACACCTGAATGTTGTTGTTCACCATTGCTGCTCCTAAACATATAACACAACCTAGATATTTTTCCTCTATAGGCTGGTACCTGTACCCTGTTACCAGTGATACTCAGGGTCTACATCATTAGTAGTTGTAGTCACCACATCTGTCATACAATGCTCGACCCAAAACCTGGTAACGTCTCAACCCAATATCACCATTTAAATCGAATATGTATCGGCTCAGGCTTCCTCTCTTGTTGCCATCTCCTGTAGATGTTTCCAACTTCCCTCTGATATATATATATATCCAACCTGGATACATATTATCAACTTACCACAACCAATATACAAGGTTTCAGTCATCTCTTCCAAGGAGTGTTCTGATGCCCATGCCTCTTAATCTACTACTATACTTCTAATTCTTGATATACAAGTAAATTAATACTTGCCTAGGACTGCAGCTTAAACCCAAAGCTTGCATACCTCCTCCTGTATGGTCCTGCAGGTTTTGGTACCTGCTGCTGCCCTATACATCTATATAGGCTTGGCCCTCAACTAGTGTCTAAGGCTATGAAAGGAAATTCATATGAACATCCTGTCAGGATTTAATGGTACATGGGTTCACCTAGGCTTACCCCACATTCACAAGGGAAGGTCCATGATGTTACACTGTACATCTCCTATTAGAATTCTTACTGGTGCACTCTATTGACTGCTGCATCTAGCTGTACAGACCTGGTCATGGTTCTGTGGTGCTCAGGTGATACACCTACATCTAGGCCAGGTATCCATGAGTCAAAGTCCATTTGTCCACAGTGTGTTGATACTTGGTTACCCCCAATACACTATTTCCTTACCTGGACTTACTCATGCATACTCACAGGTACATTCCAGTTTCCTGGACTGGTGACCATATCTACTGATATATCATACGAAGGCTAATACAGAGCATATAAATTGGCTTAGTGGTGCAATGATGGTACCTATGCATATGTGCTACATATCAGGGTAGTATTGATGTAACATCTCTTCAACTGAACCATCAATGTTACATTCTAGCATAGCCATATGCCTATCCAAAATGACACAAGCCCACATGGCTACACTTTAGTACTGGATACATGAATGTATCCCAGTTGTCTGCTGTATTGCTATGGCTACATGATTCCTGTAGTCGTCCCTGTGGCTCACAGGGTGATTTTCCTGTCTTAAGGACTCTATGTTCTGTTATCCTAACAGGAAAGGGGTCTAATAGAGTGGAGGGGTCTGTCACATGAATGAGACTTGATGTGTGGTGTTTAGATGGTCGAGGAATGCTTGTAATGAACAATCGAGAGGGATATGCAAGGATTTGTGTTATCTTGTCACAGGTTTGACTATGCCAAAAGTGCAGGCAGTGAAGAATCAGTTGTACTCAATGCAAGGCAACTCCTAGTACCTACCAAAACCCTTATGTGGTGAATCAATGCCCTGTAGGACCATCCATATGAGCACCTACATGTAGCTGGACTCAGGGATGCATTGAGTTGAATCAAGATGGACAGGTGCAAAATAAGTCTAGTGTTAGGACAACAGGCAATCCATACATATGTCTAATGGTCTGAACAACAACCAAGGGACTGGGCATACTTGTATACCACTGGTTCTGATACCCCCTTAGATTTTACTGCTTTCTCAACATATGTCCATCTAGATGCTATATAAGATAGACATGAAAATACAAGTTACTGATAATTGATGAAGAACAAAGTTTCATAGCCATTCGAAACCCTCACCCCCTTGAAGCCCGGCCATTTCCATTTACTACCAATCCAAATGTTAAAGGGACTGAGTAAGAGAAAACTGACCTGTACATGAGTAATGGAATGTACAAGGTAGGTGATACCCAAGGCAACTAATGCCTTCAATGTTCCCAGTGAACATAACCTAGACACTTGGTAAACTGACTTGGACACTCTGATGCTATGGGTGCTTGATGTACCTGTCTCAAACAGGGACTTGGCAGTTCCTGTTTTCGATGCACCTGAGGGTAACTTTACAACAAGTGAAATTATAACTGAACTAATGGAGTTATCTAATCGTTAAGGGGCAGGACAAGAGATATTTGAACATAACAAGGTCACAAGGATTGAACAAAACAAGTGGTGGGCTGGTATGAATGTAGGTAATGCAACATCGACAAGACTTCTCTATTTGGTGGAATGATACCTAGCACAGGGCAATGCATGACACACCCTGTCCTATCCCAATCCAAACTCTCCTACTTACATTGGTATGATATATGGCAACATGAAGGCATAAAGAACAGGTTACATACCTAATATCCTCACATGGCCACAAGTACCTAAATCTCTTACTCGACATTACTTCGAACACCCCTCAATCATCCTATTCTGCTTATTAATGAAAGTTGCAAACCTATGGTAGATTATGGTGGTGAGAAATACCTTTCGAAGATTAGCTTTGCTTCAACCTTCAACTTCGAGTAGATCTCAATGTAGAGCAGGGGAATTCTTGCGGCAGGAAAGCTTAGGGTTCGGCCACAGGCCTTGATAAACTTTCTACTTATACTAGGGTTTTGGAGGGGTCGAGATGATAAGGATGAGATCTCTTCTCCTATCCAGAGCTGGATAGGAAGGAGTCGAATCCTTTGATCAAAGGATTTGAATCTGTCCTGGCCGTTTAAATTTTAAATCCTGGAATTTTACATTCCAGTCCTCCTATTTAACAATATCAGGGAAAGGCCCTCCCCTGCTCTTCTATTTAATAAATGAATAGAAATCCTACATATATATTACCTATCTATATTGGTTAATATGTCTTATCACAATTATACACATTAGTTACCAAAATAAATCTAAGCATTGATTAATTTATCAATACTTAATAATAATAAAAAAATAATTGGGGATTTCAGGTCAAGGGCTCACAGCAGAGGAGGATACCGAGGCAGCAGGCAGGGCCGGCCCTGGGGCTGTGCCAATAGTGCAGCCGCACAGGGCCTCCAATTTTTGGGGGCCTCAAAATAATATTATGGTTAGTTTTATAATTTTGTATTTCAAGTAATTCTATTTCTTCCTCAATCCCTATTCTACAATCCCTCCAAGACCTCCAATTCTTGGATCCTTATTCCCTACTGACTCTAAGATTCATATTTATAATCTTACAAAATGATCAAATTTATATATATATATATATATATATATATATATATATATATATATATATATATATATATATATATATATATATATAATTTAAGAATTTGGATGTGCATGCTTAGTATTTATTTAAGAAATAATGATGTCGAAGACCAAAGCTCTCGGTCTTACATCAGGTCCATCGCCGGTCCTATGATTTACGAGACTTATGACAAAATCTAAAATTTGCGCCATTTTTCTTACATAAATAATTCTTTTTAGCATTTTTAGAAGCAAAATCATCAATTAAGCTATCAAAATCATCAATCAAGTTATCATATTTTTTTCCGATTGAAGCGCTGGCTTTTTTGTTGCTTCCAGATTGGGTCTTTGTTTTTTTTTTCTTTTTTGATATACCTAGTCTATTGTAAAATTACGGGACTTCCAAAATTGGGGGCCCATGACCGTCGCCCACCTCATCCGTGCCCTGGGCTGGCCCTGCTCAGGTCTTGGAGGCTCCAAATTGTGTGATTACATATTACTTCTCATTTGGGTATTGATCGTTATTCATTTTATTATATGTTTTCATCAACAGAAAAATCTGTGGCCAGATTTAGACAATTTAACGGTCTGTACGTCTTCTATCTTAAACATCTTTATTATACTATGTAATATGCTTGAATATAGATAATTTGAGCTTTAATTATTTTGTTTAGTAACTACCTATATATTCAGTTATAATATACAATCAAGAGCATCTCCAGAGATTTTGATAAAGACATGTAATAATATATTTAAAAAATATGAATAAATAAATTTAGGGCCACATTTTGAAATTCGCACAGGGCCTTCAATTATTAAGGATCGGCCCTGGCAGCAGGCGATCTGATAGCAGGTTCTGTTCTTATTGACTCTTTTCCCGCATTCGCATTATTTGATTCGGGTGCTTCCCATAGCTTCGTGTATGTATCTTTTGCCATTAGACACCAGCTTTCTTCTGAACCTTTGCCTAGGACTTGCAAGATCACGACTGGGGGTGGTATTATCCTCGTCAGTGATGTTTGCTAGGATTGGAGAGTAGTTTTGGGAGGCCGAGAACTGGATGTGAGTCTACTCGTGATGCCACTACCAAACTATGATATTGTACTCGGTATGGAATGATTGAGCAGGCACCATGCTAGTATAGATTGTCGCGGGGGTAGAGTTCTCTTCAGCATGCCAGGAGAGCCAGAGTTCGAGTTCACCAGACGGGAGTTAGAGCAGAGCAGCGAAGTTTTCTGCGGAGCTTCACGAGAGGAGCAGAGCATGCTACATCCATTGATAGCTGAGTTTATGGATGTGTTTTTGGAGGAGTTGCCAGGGTTGCCTCCGGATAGGGATGTGGAGTTCTCTATAGACTTGGTACCCAGCGTAGAGCCGATATCCCAGCATGTCTATAGAGTGAACAACAGTGAGCTTGTTGAGCTGAAGAAGCAAGTGGATTAGTTGCAGGACAAGGGCTTCATCCGATCGAGTTCTTTACCATGGGGTGCACCAGTAGTTTTTGTACCGAAGAAGGATGGGTCGGTACGGATGTTTATCGACTACAGGGCACTCAACAGTCTCACGATCAAGAACAAGTACCCGCTGCCGAGGATCGATGACCTGTTCGATCAGCTGAGCGGAGCGAAGGTATTTTCCAAGATTGATATGAGGTCAGGGTATCATCAGGGGAAGGTGAAGAAGGAGGATATTTCAAAGACAGCTTTCAGGACTCGATATAGCCAGTTTGAGTTCATGGTGATGCCGTTTGGGTTAACTAACGCCCAGGCAGTGTTCATGAACTTGATGAACAAGGTGTTCCACCAGTACTTGGACAAGTTCGTGGTGGAGTTCATCGATGACATTTTGGTGTATTCGAAGACCCCAGAGGAGCATAAGGAGCATTTGAGAGTAGTTCTGGAGACTCTCAGGAAGGAGCAGCTTTACGGCAAGCTCTCGAAGTGTGAGTTCTTCTTGGATCGAGTTGATTTCCTATGTCATGTGGTGACCGGAGATGGGATCTCAGTCAACCGAAGAAGATCAGAGCAGTTGAGGTATGGACAACACCGAGTTCAGTCGCAGAGATCAGGAGCTTTCTGGGATTGGCAGGATACTACAAGAGGTTTGTTCAGGATTTCTCCCGGATTGCAGAGCCATTGACTAGGCTGACCCGGAAGGACGCAAAGTTTGTCTGGTAGAGGAGTGTCAGGTTGCTTTTGATGAGCTGAAGAAGCGACTGACGACAGCCCCAATTTTGACATTGCCATCAGGATCAGGCGGTTTCACTATCTACAGTGACGCCTCAGGAAAGGGTTTGGGTTGTGTCTTGCAGCAGCATGGGAAGGTGATTGCCTATGCATCCAGGCAGTTACGTCTGCATGAGAAGAACTACCCTACCCATGATTTGGAGTTGGCGGTGGTTATCTTTGCTCTGAAGCTGTGGAAGCACTATCTATACGGAGAGCGTGTGGAGATCTTCACAGACCACAAGAGCTTGAAGTACGTGTTTACGCAGAAAGAGCTCAACATGAGGCAGTGCAGATGGTTGGAGTTGATGAAGGACTTCGACATTTCATTGCAGTACCATCCAGGGAAGGCCTACGTGGTTGCCGACGCCTTGAGCAGGTATCTGGTAGCTATGTACTTGACGATGGATCGTCATCTATTAGCAGATTTGGAGAGTTTGGGGATCGAGGTGATCGTGCCAGGAGTTCAGATACAGATATGGGGCCTTCAGATTCAGTCAAACTTGATGGAGAGGGTCAAGTCAGCAAAGTTCGACGATGTTACCTTACGGTGTATCCGAGAGCAGGTTTGAGCATGTCACGCCCCAGAATCAGAATACTGGAGAGCGGGGGCAGACATAGCCAGCTACGTATAACGGAATGGGATCCACCCCGCTATACGGTCACAAGATATCAGATCACCCAATATACAATTGTAAGGCGTCCCAAACATTACATATCCAGATGATTATGAAGCTAGTCGTTACAAAATGTGAGGACTAGCAAGAGTTCAGTCATACATGATCAACCCCCGGGGCTTGTCAATCATGTTACAGCCCGTAGGCAGACAGTAAGTAAGTACAATCGAGCTAACACTTGCTCGTCGGCTAACGCCTCAAAAGAATAATTTACAATGTTACAGTGGGAGAACAAAAGAAACCCACTCGATGCCCTGGTTACGCCTGGTGACCACCATCGGGCTGGAAGACAGGTAGATCCTTTGCTGCTGCTCCGGTATCTGGCCATACAAAACCAGCTGGGTCAGACCCCAGGAAGAGCAAGTGCCACAAAGGAGGCCACAAAATAAGAACCAAAGCCAGCAAATTAGCACAATAATATAATTACATAATAAGAGACAGTAATTTAAGAAAAAGTATGATGGGTAATTATAAAAGACAATCTTGCATAGAATCACTAAAAGACAGGACATTTGGAAAAGCATGTCAGGATGATATATGATAAGATAACCATGGAACTATTCAGATAGCTAGGTTACAACCCGTAAACCAAACAAGGACCAGGGTTGTAACCCTTCGTCTGAACGGAACTTGGTTTCTCTCACCATTTATCGGCAAGATGAATATAAGAAATCAGGTCAAGTAACAATCTGGAGTGACAATCATTATAGTGACAATCTGGAGTGACAATCATTATAGTGACAATCTGGAGTGACAATCATTATAGTGATAATCTGGAGTGACAATCATTATACAATCATTATAGTGACAATCTGGAGTGACAATCATTATAGTGACAATCTGGAGTGACAATCGTTATAGTGACAATCTGGAGTGACAATCATTATAGCATTCTGGTACAATCTTGCAATCAATCACTTCTAGACAATACTAAACTGGACTAGACTCCATCCAATCAATCACGGCCAATCATTGCCTACGGCTTTCTACATTAACTAACTAGGGTTATCACAATCCTAGTTACTAGCAAGATGCAATGAGATGCTCCAAGTAGTCACAGGCCCTGCAGCTATCCAGGTTATCCAGGCAATCATTATAGTGACAATCTGGAGAGTACAATGCATTATAGTGACAATAGAGTTCAATCATTTAAGTGACAATGGTGGGTGCCCCACATAACAGTGGGCTGGAAATGTGCCCTACTCGTCGGCAGGCTACAAGTCCAAACATTTGCGGCCGGGATAACGGGATTGCCTGTAACTGGGGAACATCTCTTCATGACTAGTGAATTATACTAATTATTAACCTTAGTCCAATTCAGTAGGTACTCCTGACCGTGGTACTCAGGAGTCCCCTCCTAGACATGATGCAAGACAGGACAAGTAGATTATTTGTACAAGCACAATCGCCCACGGTGTCAGGATTAATTATACAGGTCATGTCATGTTAGGTAGCCGTCGCAACAGCTATTCAAGATATATCAGGTCAGGTTATCATATCAAGTGTACTAGTCAGGAGTGCGCCACGACGGGCCACTTATCAGGTCATGCTCAATTATCAATTCCAAACATATCCAGTAAATTTGTGATTATCAAGTTCAGGACAAGAGGCGTAAGGATATAAAATGGACGTAAAGTATCTAATAAAATATCAATATACAGGGCTATAGAAGAGCAAAGCATAAAGAATTAAGACCAAAAATCCAAGAGCCAATGGGTTAAGCAAGGGGTCAGTCACGCACGCAGGGGGAGCTGCGTACGCGAAAAGTCTCGCACGCTACAGGAAGCAGCTGCGTGAAAAGTCACGCACGCTCAAGGGAGCAGCTGCGTGAAAAGTCACGCACACTACAGGGAGCAGCGTAGGTGAAAAGTCACGCACGCTCAAGGGGAGCAGTTGCGTGAAAAGTCACGCACGCTCAAGGAAGCAGCTGCGTGAAAAGTCACGCACGCTACAGGGAGCAGCTGCGTGAAAAGTCACGCACGCTCAAGGGGAGCAGCTACGTGAAAAGTCACGCACGCTCAAGGAGGCAGCTGCGTGAAAAGTCACGCACGCTACAGGGAGCAGCTGCGTAAAAAGTCACGCACGCTCAAGGAGGGAGCTGCGTGAAAAGTCACGCACGCTACAGGGAGCTGCGTACGTGCAAAATCACGCAAGCAGAGAGCTGCGTACGCGTAAAAACACGCACGCAGGGTCTGGGTCTTCTTCTCCATGGCTGAGAAGAAGCTCCAATGGCTCCAAAACTTCAAAACCTCATAACTTGGCCATCCGAACTCCAAATCCAGATTCCCAAAGTTCCAACTTGGGTAGAATTGAATGCTCTTCCACATGGAAACATCAAAACCCATAAACATCCAACTAAAATAGATCAAACCATGCAAAATCCAAAAATAGGAAAACTTAAATCTAGAGCAATGGAGACACCAAATCACAAAAAGCCAAGAACTAATGTAGATCACCATGTCCTAATCTAGCTAACGGACCAAGAAAATAGGGTTCTCATGTAGTGGCAAGATGCACTTGCCTAGGGTTGGGAGAGTTGTGGAGGAAGGAGAAGAAGAAGAAAATAAATGGTGGTGGTAATGAAGAGAGAGAGAGTGGTAGGTGGGGATTATAAAGAGGGGGAGTTGTGGTGGAAATGAGGGAGGAGCATAGGCTATGGTGATCCAACCATAAAGAACCAAACCAAACCAACCCAAACCAATTAAAACCGAGCCAAGACAAAACCCAAAATACGAGAAATATCGAATTTCCACAAGTTGAGAAAAATAAAAATACATGCTAAAATCCAGATACGAATATAAATACGAAATACGGGAAATACGGAAAAATGAGGGTGACAGAGCAGGATTGGCAGATGTGGAGTTCATTATTGCGGAGGACGGCACATTGAGGCACGGTTCTAGACTGTCTGTGCCTAGCGGAGAGCTTCGGGAGCATGTTATGCAGGAGGCTCATCGCTCTCAGTACACCATGCATCCAGGTGTCAACAAAATGTATAGAGATTTGGAGGAGCATGTATGGTGGTATGGGATGAAGCGGGAGGTAGCACGCTTCGTAGCCAGGTGTCTAGTCGGTCAGCAGGTTAAGGCAGAGAGGCAAAGGCCAGGAGGACTGTTGCAGCCATTGCCCATTCCGGAGTAGAAGTGGGAGCACATCACGATGGATTTTGTTTCTGGATTGTCGCGTTCATCAGGAGGGAAAGACGCGATTTGGGTCATCGTGGACAGGTTGACCAAATCGGCCATCTTTTTGCCATTCAAAGTGGGAACGTCTACTGAGAAGCTAGCGGAGTTGTATATGCGGCAGATTGTCAGGATACATGGAGTTCCGGTGAGCATTGTCTCGGATCGGAATAGTCACTTTACTTTTCATTTTTGGCGGAGTCTGCAGACTAGTTTGGGCACTCAGCTCAAATTCAGTACTGCATACCACCCTCAGACGGACGAACAGTCGGAGAGGACTATTCAGACTCTCGAGGACATGCTGCGGACTTGTGTTCTGGATTTTGGAGGATCATGGGAGGATCACCTGCACTTGGTAGAGTTTGCATACAACAACAGTTACCAGGCCAGCATTGGTATGTCACCATTCGAGGCGTTGTACGGGCGTAGATGTCGTACTCACTTGTCTTGGGATGATATTGGAGAGCGAGCTTTACTGGGACCTGAGATGGTTGTTGACGCAGCGGAGAAGGTAAAGCTCATCAGGGATCGACTTTGCGTGGCGCAGGACAGACATCGGCATTGGGCCGACAGCCACCGGAGACCTTTGCAGTTTGAGGTATAGCTTAGACTTAGGATTAGAATCTTGTTGTTTGTGATTTTTGTTGATTATGTGATTGTTTAGTTAATTGAGACCATGCTTGTGCTAGGTTGGAGATATGGTATTCTTGAGGATTTCACCGACTCGAGGCACTATTCGTTTTGGTGGAGGAGGGAAGCTCAGCCCACGCTATGTCGGACCTTTCGTTATCAGCGGAAGGGTCGGTGACGTGCCTTATAGACTGGACTTGCCTTCTTCCTTAGCGGGAGTCCACAATGTATTTCACGTATCGCAGTCGAGACGGTAGTGGCAGATCCTAGCCATGTACTGGACCATTCTGAGATTGAGGTGGGACCTACTCTCAGTTATCCAGAGCAGCCTGTGGAGATTCTGGACCGACGGGAGAAGGTGTTGCAGAACTAGTCGATACCCTTAGTTCGCGTAGCTTGGAAGCATCACTCTCCAGGAGAGTCCACCTGGGAGAGAGAGGATGAGATGCGCGAACGATACCCCTATCTTTTCCAGTCTTGAGGTATGATTTTGTTCTTTCTTAATCATGCATTTTGTCTTTAATTTCAAGGACAAAATTATTTTAATGGAGGTAGACTTGTAGCATCCACTTTTTCATAGAAGGGTATTTTAGTCTTTTCAGCCATTTTGGCCTTTTTGTGATTTTCTAGATATGTTGACTTGTGTTGTGCTAGCAACTGGTTTAACCTTAGTAGACATTGTATAGGGGCCTAACCATGCTTTAGAATTGTTATTTTTATTTTTAGAATTTATTTTAGGCATTAGATTATTTTTAAGGCTTTAATTGATTTATTTTAGACTTTTGCATGCTAGCCTTTAAGCCTTTTTGACTTGGGCCCATTTCTACTTAAGAAAGAGTTGGACCAAGTGAAACCCTAACCCCTAGAGACCCAGTCTTGGCTGCCCAACAGCAGTAACCCCTCCCTCTTTTCTTCATTTGTGGAATTGTAGCCTCCACAAGGAAACCCTAATAGTTTCTCCTCTCCAAAACTCATAATTCCTTCATCCGGAGCCCGTTTCTTCTCAAATGAACTCTGTTGCACTCGTCGAGGAGAGGAGGATCTGCTGGAACATTTCTAGCGAGGAGGCGGAGGCTTTTGCTTGAGGGAAATCTGCCGACACGACAACCGAGGGGCTCCATTCATTGAGTTTTTGACACTCAATAGGTAAACCCTAATCTACCATAGTAAATCTGAAAATTCTTTCATTTTTGCATCCATATAGGTGCCCTAGACTTGTCCACAAAGTTTGGTTGGATTTTGAGTTCGTTTGATGGCGGTATCGGACACGTGTCGGTCCCTTACGACACGTGTTCGACGAAATGCCGCTTAGGATAGAAAGTTGCTGTTTTTCCATTCTGTCTTCATGGATGTTTAGATAATATTATTTTCATAAACTTTTGTGAAGACGGATTTGGTTTTGACAACGCATCAGCGGCGTTTCGGGCAACGTACGCACGTGCACGGATCCCGTGCACGAGGCCGTGCGTGCCCTACTGTCCGCGCGTCATTTCTCGATGCACAGGCCGTATTTCGCGTGAAATTTCTTGAGCACGTGGGGGAAACCTCTGCCCCCATGCTTGTAAAATTTCATAGCTTTTTGTTGAGCGAGCGCGGAGAAATCGTGCGTGCACCGCTCAGCCACTGTGCATTCAGCCTGTTATTTTTGTCGCTGAAACGGACTTCGTGATCGCACACGACGCAACGAAGACCCATTCCAGGACCTGGGACACGTTGACCTATACCTAGACTACCCGACGAATGAACCCCGACTCGCGGCGTGGCCCGACGAGCGAGCCACGAAAGCGGAACCGCGTGCACGAGGGCGCGCGGTCGCGTGCGCACGCGCAGCATGCCGTGCGGGTGCGAGGGCTGCGTGTGTCGCTTTGGTGCGGCGTGTCGCTGCGTGGCCGTGTCCTAGACCTACCCCAGGACCCCCCAGCTACATGCACAAGCACGGGCTTTTTCGTTGTGTGTGCGGCGCTCAAACGAGCGAGAACGCACGCGTTGTCACGCGGTATCGGGAATTCCGATACCATTCTGTGGACACGACACAGACACGATTTTGAAACCAAGAGTATACGAGCGCATCACATGGGTCGAGACCAACGTGTATGCCGAGTTTCGCGGGTTCGTTTGGTGTATATTGCATTTTGGGTCGTTGTGTGAAATGGATGAGTTTTCTTTAATTTTGATTTTTGAGTTAAAAGCGATATTTTGATTTCCAGCTCTTTAGTTTATAAAATCTGAGTTTTCAGGACTTATATGAGGTTTCGGATTTGTGGGAACCAACTTTTGGTTTTGTTTCGTAATTTTCCGTTATTTATGAGTATATATGCTTTCTATATAGCTATGTATACATATATTTAACTATATATATATAAAACCCCGTTGAAACCCATTGCTAATGCATGCATATTGAGAATGGGTTGAGGGGGATTTAATTCCAGATTTTTGACTCTTTAATTATCTCAAACCATTACCAATACTTCCTTTTGAGCATTGTATATATATATATATATATATATATATATATATATATATATATATATATATATATATATATATATATATATATATATATATATATTAAATTGTGATATACCATGGTTGTGTTCGTTGTTTTAAATCTCAGAATTTACCTCATTTCAGTAAGCTCCAGGACACACACACACACCATCATTTGTTAGAATTAAGGTTTGTTTGTATTGTAAATACACATGTGTGTATATACCTATATGTATATAGATATTTATGCTTGATAATTCTCTTAGAATAGATTGTAGTTGTGTATATGACTATAGGAGTCCTAAGAAAGATTTGGTTTGTCATTTTGAGCCTAGTTTAGTCGAATTGGCCGACAAGTTGACCAAATTGACAAAAGTCAACTTTGGGTCAAACTTGATCAAATTCAACTCAAACGAACTCCAAATAACCTAGAATTTTGTGTATGACCTAGAAATTAGTAGACGGACTAGTTGACCCAGGTTTGACCAGCGTTGACCAGGGTTGATCAGAGTTGACCGAGGGTTGCCTTTGACCAAAATGGACCTAGAAGTATGTAGTCTTGCATTGTAGCTATTTCTTTTGATATTTTAGACTTGGTTGTGACATGTGTATACTTTAAATATGTTTATATTGCCCCAGTTTAGCTACACTTCATCATCAGGAGTTCAGTTTGCCAGGCGAGTACATTCTCTGATCTTTTCATACTTCTTTGGATATGTTCTCTTGTTATAGACTAGTATACTTGATGCTGACACGATGTTCACACGGATTAGTACCCTATGGATCTTTTCATGCGATATTATCCCCTCGGATACATCGAGTATATCATGTTCATGTACTTTATCATGGCCATCATGTACTCCATGTATTCATATTTATCCATGTGCACTCATGTGTTATTCATGTACACTCATTACCATATGAGCCCCATGTATAAAGTAGTTGTTATCCATGTGCAATAACATAACATGTATTGATCCTTGTGTATTGATTGGGGACAGGGAGAGTGTAGTTGGTTATGTGATCATTATCCCCAATAGGTATCCATGTGCACTCCAAGCTGTATCCATGTGCAACCCAAACCGTTTACATAACCAATTCATGCTCTAAATCACATAGAAGGTTACATTCTCTATGTATCATATTATATCTCATTCTTATAGTCTCTCTCTTGATGATTCTCTTTACAGCGATTCATGTATAGTTTTCTATAGCTTGCTTTATATGTCCAATCCTGATATGAACTGTTGTGAGAGATATGTGCTCGTTCTGTCCTGACTGGGCATGTTAAAAAATTTACAGGAGATGATGAGGAGTTCTGCCCTACTTATTATGGCATTGGCTTAGATGACACTGGCGACGTGGACCCTCAGGAGGATTCAACAGTCGCTGAGGACTTGCCCATAGTCTAGCTGTGACTTAGTATTTATTGTCTTTCTATTTGAGACTTTATGAGTTGTACTTGAGATTTATTCTGGTGGGTTACACCTAGACTTTTATTTATATCTGTGACTCTCTTGTGATTCTTTCTTCTATTCCATCTTAGTGTTGTGATTGAGTTACTTATTATTTTACTCTTCATTTGAAGTTTATTCTAGACTGTGATAGATATGGTGACTCAGGACAGCGTTCTACCGTCGACACTGCGGCGTAGGCTGGGCGTATTCACTTCTCGTGCCCTTTCACTGGGTGCGGGTCGTAACACCACCCAATCCGGATGTTGCTCCTCGTGAATGAAGCCACTCTCTATGAGTTTATCAACTTCTTTCTCTATAGCATCCATGATGTTTGGCAGAAATGACGCTGTTGCTGTTTAACAGGCTTAGCATCGGATAAGATGTTGAGACAGTGCATGGCGACTTGCAGGTCTAAACCCTGCATGTCTTCATAGCTCCAAGCAAAGATATCGATGTACTCTCGAATAAGCTGTATCAGAGATTCTTTATCTTCTCTAGTAAATCTTTTGCTGATGAAGATGAGCTTAGAGGAAGCCTCATCTCCCAGCTCGACTTGGATGACTTCATCTTCGGTGGGAGGTTCGTGTTGCTCGAAGCGACATTCTTATTGGGATCCCAAGCATTGAGTCCTGGGTTCATCCTCGAAGAATTTGAGTATTTGGTCTTCATCCTTAACTGGGAATTTACAGAGACAATATTGACAGACAATATCCTTTTGAAGGCTTGGCCGATACTGGTATCAGAGTCCCAGGTTGAGGAGTCGGAGGAATATGAATGCATTAGACCTCCGCCTCTGAGCTCTCCGAAGTTGTTGTGGGTGTAACGTAATCCAACCCCCGACGAGTACGCTGGTTGTAATTTTGGGACTTTTCCTTTGGAGCTCGAAGTCATAAAAGAAGGCGTCGGCCTTTGCCATAGTTCAGTCCTCTGTCGCTGTTCAAGTCGTAACCCATCTTCTGAATAAGGTTTTTTGCTTGAGCAGTGGAACGGTAGAGTTGAATCTTGCCGTTATCGGGTTCTGGTTCTGCCGGAGCTAGCCGCTGAGGATGCTCCAATCGATCGAAGATGATGGGTTCTTCTTTTTTCTTGCTTTCCTGAACCAAGAAGTAGGCACCTCGGGGAGAGACAAAGCTAGTGAGATCAGCGGTTGTCACTTGTATTTGTCACATATATAGAGCATTGTCTAAGAAATACTTAGTGTTCCAGTGTGCACACGAGTAATTCAAAGACAACTTTCTATTAATGAAATGTAAAATATTATCCTGAGGGATTACATCATCTAAGGAGTGTGCCTCGGTATCGGCGCATATGTAGTCTCCCAAATCTTCATCTGTGAGTACTAGGGCTACCATGGAAGAAGGTGGAGGAGGTTTCCCTTTCAACTTGAATACCAAGGGGGCTGTAGTCGGAGGTTCCTGCGACCTCAGAGTTGGCTTTGGAGCCTTCCGGGGGAGCTTTATTTGCATAGGCTCCTAGCTAGCAGCTAATATAGTCGAGGGTGACCAAGCCGGAGCCTTTCCTAGCTGCTGCATGTTATGCACCCATATGCTGCTTTAGGCGCATAACCCTTTGGGCGTATAGCCCTTTGGGCGCATAAGATTCCTCTAGCACTTAGTTTTTCCTACAGATTCTGAGTCTGACTTTCTCTTCTGTCCTTGCAGTTAACATGTTTGTCCCGGAGCTTGGTGGAATCCCTTTCGGCTCTACTTGCCAAGTCCTCGGCACGAGCCTCATAACTAGACCTGTCAATGGATAGTCGAAAATTCAAATCCGATCCGATTCTGTATCCGAACTTTCGGATATTTTTCGAAATTTCGGATATCGGATTCGGATATCCGAATATTTTTTCGGATACGAATTCGGATATTAAGGTATTCGAATCCGTTAATATCCGACCCGACTTTAAATTGCAAATTTTGGATATCGAATTCGGATATCGGATTCGAATATCCAAAATTTTATATATATTATAGTATAATGTATATGTAATATATATTAATTAATAGAGAAGATTAAAGTATTTTATTCTCAACTAACTTTTACATAAAATAATTATAATATAATTTATATATAATAGTAATATATATTAATTACAATTTACAACATAAGAAGAAATGACTTAAATATGTAGAGAAATTGAATTTGGTTTTCGGATATTCGGATAATAACTAAATTTTTAATATTTCGGATATTAGCATTCGAATTTTTTAGCTAATCGAATCGGATATTATCCGATATCCGTTAAACTAGACGGATACGAATTCGGAGTGTCAAAAGAGATATCCGTTCGGATATCGGATCGGATTCGGATATTACAAAAAAAATTCGGATACGGATACGGATATTCTTCGGTCCGTACCGATAAGCATCCGTTGACACCCCTACTCATAACCAACATGGTCAGCAATGTTCAGGCCAAGATCAGTCATGACCAACCAACGGAACGGACGATCGCCTTACTTGAACCGGACAAAACCTTTCTGAAGCAGATGATTAACGACGAGAAGCTCTTGCTCGGAGGGACACTTTGTTTGAAGAAGCCGTACTTCCTATTCGACGACAGTGTAGGATTCGAGGATGACGAGACGATATCTCTAGAAGACCCTCTGGTAGTTAAGTTAAATAACCAAAGCATATGGTTGCCATAGATGAAGCGCCAATACCCTCTATCAGCGTTTACTGATCTGACTGTGCAGAGGCAGATGAAATGGGACCTGACCCCTGAACTGCATGGGGTTGTTACTGGCAGGATCCAATTCAACTCTGGTGACCGAAAGAAGGGCATGTTCAAGTGTGTCAAGGGTTCTACGTCCTACTCCATGAGGGGGCTGCAACCTGGTGTCATAATGAATGATGTCCCGACTGATCTTCACCCCTATGCTGCTGAGACTCTCTCCAACTTGATGCTGTCAAAGAAGGAGTCGTACCCGAAAGGGAAGCTACGGATGGAAGATTGGAGACATTCTATCCCGTTCTGGAGTGACCTTACTGGATGGGTGCTCTCGACTTACGAGGCCACCTTAAAAGCTGCCGGACTTCTTTATGCCGTTAGAGCCACCCAATATGGCATTAAGGTTAACTGGCCAATGTTTGTCACCTTGGCGGAGTTATACAATCATCACACGTGCACGTTCTTCACTCCGGGTGGGGAGATGGGTTTGGCTCTTCACAAGATGCAGACGATATCCAAACTTCCCTGGGGGGCGGAGCCTTACGCAGAATATGTTCCCTGTGATGCGGAGCTCCTGGATTTGGAGAAGGAGAACTCTGAGATGATGGAGGTATACAAAGAGTTACTCTGTCACTTTTTTTTGTCACCAGATTACGAAGAAGGGTAAGACTGAGGGGTCCCTTCCCCATACGAGGGCCTAGACTAACTACGTCTTCATCAGAGAAGAAAGGGACGGCTCAGTCTCTTTCTCGTCTCGTAAGCCCTTGACGAGCTCTGAGATAGAGCAGTTGATGGCAGATCACGGAGCTGTAGATGTCGAAGATAGTGATGATCCTGAGAGAAACTTTCCGGTTTATCATTTCTTCAGGCAAGCCGAGTTCAAGCTGTCAGAAAAGGCGGTGCTAGCCGCATTCCTGATGATATGGCTTCGTGACTGCTAGTCCCTGGTGGTTCAGGGTCTATTAAAAGAATAAGCCGGGGTATGATTTTTACGGCTGTAAAGCTGGCCTTTGGATGCTAACTTGCTCTACTTCCAACGATGTTCTACGCCATCCAACGGGATTTGCGACACTTTGTTGTGAACGCGATAAAACCCGATGGTAGAAAAGACTTTGCTAGGACTGAGTTTCCCTTTCATTATCTGATGGGATGGCTGGTGCTGCATTGTCCTAGATTGATGAACGCTGGGCTGATGACAGACTCTTTGGCGAGGGATGCCTTTCTTCGGAGATTCAGAGATACGGACTAGACCGTTACAAGGGTGCTTGTTTGTAGGAAGGCTTTGAGTTTTCTGCAGAACTATGAATTCTTCAGAGTGTCGCCTCCATATGGTAGTGGCCGTACAGGAGACACCCTAGTAGATGTGGGAGCACTCATTATTAGCCTTCCTATTGGGGCATTTCGTTGGCTCCAGTCCATCAGGCCTTCCTATCTGGTATTCAGGAATAGGAACCACACTTTCCTGGAACCTTATTTGCCGAGTTGCTTTGCACGACAATTCGACTATAGCCAGCTTCTCTTGGGCAATCCCAGCCCTCATCTATAGTCGATAGGAAGTCTGATCGACGGGGCACATGCATGGGGCTACTATAACGCTGGATGTACGGGTGCAGTTTTTACCCTGCCTAAAGATAAGCATGACACCCACATGCTCTTTGCTGCTGCCAAGTTCTATATTCAGGTCAATACCCTTCATTTTCGGTATGACCGTGAGCAGAGTCTAATATCGAGGACTAGGTTTGCCCCTACCCTTGCTGATATAGGACGAGTACGTGCAATGGTGAGTTATAGAAAGGAGGGCGCCGCACCCATAGTTGAACCGGCCATAGTGCTGCAGCAAAGAGTTGTTCTTGAGGAGCCTATTGTTGTAGCGCCTCGAAGAGAGGATACTGAATAACCTCTTCCTGACAATCCTCATAAGAGGAAAGCTTCCACCGAGCTGGTCCCATGGCCCAAAAGGAAGAAGGTTGTTGTTTTCCGGGGAGAAAGAAGGTCGCGGACGTGAGTGCCAGCTCACCTCCTCCCAGAAGATCTTCTCGACAGACGGCGTCGCAGGCCGTTACCATTCGGGAGGTAGATCCCTTCCTAGACTTTATAGCCATTTTGGTCAAACCGTTAGGAGTTTTCTCACCATTGCGTTTGTCCTTTGCACAGGACGTTGAAGTTGTGACTGCGGCAGGTGCTTCTTTACCTGACAAGGTGGACATAACAACAGTTTTCCCTGCTCCTCCTCAACCGATGGATGAGGGCGGGTCTTCTTCAATTGTAAGGCTTGAGAGAAGGGATGATCAGGGTGAAGGCCCCGACCATGACGGCGATCAGAAAACCAGTCCCTCCTATGACCATTTCTTTGGGGGATATGTCTGTGATAGGAGCTATGATGAAAGACTTGGATGAAAATCAAGTCCAATAAGCTCACCCTCCTCTGGGTATGTCATTCTTGCACTTTTCTTCGGATGAGATTTTTCGGCTTCAATTTTGCGTGCAACTTGTGAGGCTGATTTCCATCTTATATTCCTATGTAGACAAGGAAAGAGAACAAAGCACGGAGGTTGCTCCAAATACCGGGGCTAGATAGGAAGCTGCCCTTGGTTCTTCCAGTAAACCGGCATCGGTTACTGAAGAAGTTCCTGATCGGCATGTTGAGGCGGCCGTTATTAGATCTGCTTCGGGTCTAGCTGGGACCATGGAAGGTAAGCAGGCAGATGTTGACAGTTAGCGACCTGGGCCTGCTCTTTTTTCTCCAGTTCTAATTGATGCGGAGCCGGTAGGAGGTGTAAACTTACAACTCCTTCTTTAAGTAAGTTTTTAAGTCAACCAATAGGTTCTAAATGACATTCTAGCTAGATTAGAGTCTAACTAAAGTTGTCTAATTCACTACCTAAGTTTCTATGGTCATGACTAACATCTAAACAATGTAGTTCTAAGGTTTCACCAAAGTATGACACTAACACAAATCATTAATTAAATAATATTAAAATAATCAAATTTTTACAAATTACCGAAATAACTTATTCTAGAAACTGGTAGTGACAAATCTACCCTCCTTAAAATAATTTTGTCCTCGAAATTAAAAGAAGAAACTAGAACATAAATGCGAAGGATAGAAAATCATACCTCAAGGCTCAAAAGATAAGGGTATCGCTCGCGCATCTCATCCTCCCTCTCCTAGGTTAACTCACTTGGAGAGTGATGCCTCCACGTGATACGAACCAAGGAAATAGTCTGTTTGATAAATATGGTCGGACAATACCAGAGTGATGCCTCCATTTCATCAGATAGGCCGTCAGTACTGCCTTTGGAGACATTCTATGGAGACAATGCCAGAAACAACTATAAATATGGTCGGACAGCTCGTCCTCATTTTCACGAGGATTCTGCTCACGAAGCCTGGTCATCTCGGCAAGTACCTCCGCATATGTGAGCCCTGGTGGAGTAACAAACTGAACCTTCAATGGGTCCCTTTCGTCTTGATTGAAGATGTAGTCTCTCCAAGCAGTCACATGAGGTTGCGCCTTACCTTTATCCCTCCGTTGGTTTAAGTAATTGTGACTCACCACCTCTTTGAAGACTGCCATCAATTCGGATCCTTCTCTTCCAAAGCAAGGAGTTCCTCATTCGTCGAAAAATACTCCTCATAGGGTTAAGATCCCCAAGGCAGCTTTGAGACCTCATATATCTCATGAAGTGTCAATCCTAACTCCCCTCCAGGCGTATAAAAGGTGCCGATATGAGAATTATACAGCTCCATGAGAGCAAGAAACATGGGCCAATTTATCTCTATGCCCGCCTGAGTGGCACGGAGAACAGCAGTCAAATCGATGTCCTTGAGTTCATTCTTAAACATCGACAAAATCCACAGTGTCAACTCATCCCACTTCTGCACATAGTGGCACCAACCTTCGACTTGAAACTCTCCTTACGAGTACAAAATCTTGGCCGCCAGCATGCGATTAACAAAAGTCAAGGCACTAAAGGTGAAGGCATTGGGAGGAACGTTACTATATATGCTCCCAGGACGCAAGGTTCACCAATGATAAGTGGTTCTGGCCCGGAAAGGGGCTAAAGTATCTCTCTGACTGGAGGTAGTGTCAATACGGATAGTTCCTGCCACTACCCCTCCTTGAGATGGAGTAAGCTCCAACTTCATTCTCCTCATGGAAGCAAGACTGCGGAAGGCCATCAAAGGCAATTGACGCTCTACTTGCCGAATATGCATATTCACATCCTTGGCTTTAAAGAACCAATCCTCTTTGACATTTAACACATTCGCTTCAGTTGAGGTCAGGCGATCACCGAATAGAAACTTGGGTTTCAAGAAAGACACAGCGTCAGATTCAACAGACACGAGCATGCCACTCTCCATCATGCCTTAAAGAAAAGTGTATGGCTAGTCATCCTATCTGACAGCTGGTCCAACATGATCGTAGCTTTAGCCGGGTTGACCACTTCTTTATTAAAGTCCAGACCCATTTGACAAAGTGCTGCGTCGAGGAGGACTTCATTCAGCAGGGGTAAAGTCATTAACGCTGCAGATAAAAACAGGAAAAAGGGAGTCAGAAAGAGAACTCAATCCCTCAAGCAGTAGAAAGCTTCAGCACATCATCTGGACCTAAGTCCATACGCTTCAGCAGAGAAAGCTTCGGCGCATCATCAGGACCTAAGTCCATGCATGTCAGCAGAAAAAGCTTCGACGCATCATTAGGTCCTAAGTCCAAGCACGTCAGCAGAAAAAGCTTCGACGCATCATCAGGACCTAAGTCCATGCGCGTCAGCAGAAAAAGCTTCGGCACATCATCATGACCAAAGTCCATGAGCATCACCAGAGGAGGATTCAGCGCATCATCAGGACCTAAGTCTATGCACGACAGCAGAGGAGGCTTCAACGCATCATCAGGACCTAAGTCCATGCGCGTCAGCAGAGGAGGCTTTAGAGTATCATCAGGACCAAAGTCCATGCGCGTCAGCAAAAAAGCTTTGACGCATTGTAGAAGCATGGAAAAGATGGAGTTTATGCGAATCATCTTTCCATACGGCCCAGCAAAACTAAACCGCAGAAGCAGTGCTCATGAAGATTCCATGTATCCTAGCAAAACTAAGCCGCAGAAGCTGTGCTCATGAAGACTCCATGCGGCCAAGCAAAACTAAGCCGCAGAAGCATTGCTCATGAAGACTCCACGCGGCCAAGAAAAACTAAGTCGCAGAAGTAGTACTCATGAAGACTCCATACGGCCAAGCGAAACCAAGCCGCAGAAGTGAGGCTTCCGAAAGCCCCATGCAGCTAAAGGGGACTCGAGCCGCAGAGGGTAGGTTCCCATGGATCCCATACTGCCAAGTGAACCCAGCCACAGAAGTAAGGTTCTCAAAGATCTCATACGGCCAAACGGAGCCGAACCGCAGAAGCAACGCCCCTAAAGCCACTATGCGGCCAAAATGAGTCAGACTCTACTTTGTGGAAGGAACACATGGCAATTTGACCAAGTCTCAGCCACCCAGATTCTCTAAAACAAAATCTTGACAACCCCCCACCAGCTGGCAGCCCAAGATCGAGTCTTTGTGTGCTGTTACACACACGTGGCCACGTGGCCCATTATGTGGCCTAAAAAGTGCTATTGTAGGAATCACTATAAATAGTAGGGTGCCACACCCCTGCAAAAGGTTGGCAATCAAATGCTGGCAAATTTCTTCGAGAGTAAAGACTGTTTCTGATAGTCCAAGGAGTAAGGCAGAGTTGCTACACTTTCCCGAGCCTCCATCATCACCCCCAGAATCAAAAACTAAACAATTATACTAAGAATGTTTCCTAGGGTTTCTTTCTAGTCTTTCTTTTGTACAAGCGAGTTTGCAATCAAGTTCAATTCCCCTGTAATTTTTGTTCTTGATATTTAATGGCAAACACGATGGCGACACTGCTGGGGACTTCCTTCTCCTCTGATGAGAAGTTGGTGACGCAATCTAACACGTCCAAGCTCGTCTCTACGCAGCAAATGCTCATGGTTCGTTTTGGCCAACGAGCATTCGAAGAAATGCTCTCCGAAGGTAGCGCCAGCCCGTCGTAGAAGCGAGCCAACCCAAAGAGAACCTGCAGGACCTCGAAGCGCAAAACTGTTGCCCCCGACCAGGACTCGAAGAAGCTCCTTCTACGAACCAAGACGGTGATCAAAGCTCTCCTGCGGCCTTGCTTTCGACCGCAGAGAACCCCACTGTCCCTAAATCCAGCAAAGGAAAACACTACGATATTGAGCTTTTGGGGGTACAAGGGAAATCAATGCGGACGAGGAAGAGGCCGCATAAGAGAGATAGGCAATCTCCATATGCGACAGCCAACTCTGGACGCAGGCAGATGGACCATGCGGCAGCCAACTCTGGTCGCAGGCAGATGGCCCATGCGACAGCCAATCCTGGCCGCAGATAGGGTGTCTCATGCGGCCCTGTCAGAAGCTCTGTATTCGACCGTCTCTCATACGGGCCCGACCCCATACGGTCTGTTGAGAATGTGGAATATGCCAATCTGGACTCTTCTTACTATGCGCCTTCGGGTGCTAAGTCGAAGAAGTCTAGGGCAGTGCGGGCCCAACAAGCCCAGTCAACTGTCCAAGCTACTGACCATCAGCGGGCACCGTTAACTGTTATACGGGCTCATGATGAAAAGTTGTACAGAACCACCCGCATATAGTCCCCCAGGGCTAACGGACAGGGTGGGTCTCAAAAGTCTCCCTCCAACGATCGAGAGCAAGTGCTTTTACTAGCCTCGGATCAAGGAGCAAACATGATACCTACGAACCCGTGTGAATGCAAAGGTAGATCAGTCTGCTATCGACATGCGAGAGGTGATTACTCACAAACGCAAGGAGAAAGAAGCAACCTTGGCATATGATGAGCCCTTTTCGGGGCGTCGTTGCACCCAGATCATCATCAACTGCTGCTGCGACAAGTCAGCAGCACCTGAAGATCGGCAGTCCATTTTCCCACGACTGCACCAGCCAGCACCTGTCCAACAACCACTTGAGAAATAGGTGCAAATTTCGGGAGACGAGGACTTTCCTTTCGCCTCATGTAATTCAACTCGGATGGTTCTTCCCGATAAGGGAGGAAAGAAGACAGGCTCTTCCAGCCCGACAATCTCAGCGGGCACTGCAAGGAAATTCTCATCTGGAGGATTGCCGCTGACAGGCACATGGGGTGTCTACCTAGGCACTCGATCCAGAAAGAAGTTTCCAACACCCGGGGGTGCACCCTCGACCTCCTTGGGGGTAGATGAAGCTGGGGGTAGCAGTCCCCTCAATATATGCGACAATCCGGTGTTCCAAGAGCATACGCAGGGGGTACAGATCCACTGGAATTATGCAACGGACTTGGACATCCTCGAGGATGACCCCCTTTGCTAAGACGATGCAGCTTCTTGCGTAGGGGGTGGCACCCCTTTCGAATTCGAGAAGAAGCGCATTCCGACATTCCCTGACGATTTTTCGGTACGAGGGTACGACACGGAGAGCACCTCTTCTACGGTCCCTTCCACGTCCAACCACGTACGGACAGTCTTTATGTTCGACGATGATCATGAAGGGCCTACTAATCAACAACGTCTAGAAGTACTTGAAGCCATGCTCCTGTCCCTAGTCAAATCAGTAGACGGAATTAAAGCTGTCTTGCCGACTTAACCGACAAGGATGGCTGGAAAATAAGCTTGGGACCTGCAGTCAACACGGACTCCAACACGACCGCTCCTTTTTCGGGTGACAATTATTTAGGAGCATCCGTTCCTTCAGCTGCAGACGAAGCCAGGGAGGCAAGGACCGTCCAGGAGCTTCGAACAATGTTCATTGCCCGAGACTCCTCCCGGGACCTCAAAATATGGCAGTCGTATCCCGTTGCATGGAGAGATGTTCTTTTTCCACCACGGTACAAACCGTTTCATATTGATTGGTATGACGGGAAGACCTTTGCTAGTCAGTACATGACTTACTTCGAGGTCACAACTGACCACTTGTCGCATAGCGATGCCATCCTCACACGATTATTCATCGGAGTATTGGAGGGGATCGCGTTCCACTGGTACCGCAACCTTCCGGACAACTGCATCCATTCTGTTGATGGCTTCAAGCACATGTTCCTAGAGAGATTCTACGAAGTGGGGCATGATGTGACAATGTCGTCCCTCATGGACGTCGCTTAGGGGAAGAGGGAGCTAACAAGGAACTATATCGAGCGGTTCCGCCAAACCGCAATGAGATTTCCCCAAGGCAATCCTGAAAGCTCCTTGATTGAAATCTGCCAGAACAAGTTGCTCCCCGCAATCAGCCTCTGGATGGGTGAAGATCAGTTTAGGGATTGGACGACCTTCATCATAAGCGCCACCAATGAGGAGGCAAAGTTAAAGAAGGCTCGCCAGCTGGGATTACATATCCCGGATGGAGAGGACAAAGGCAAACATCCTGGTACCACCCTCAATAACAACAACAGTGGCGGCACCTCCAATAACCGGGACAATAAAGGCAAACAGGCCATGGTCGCTGGTACGACCAAGAAGCCTGAACAGAAGCAGACAGAAGCTCAATGGCCTAAGGTGAATTACTCATTCAAAGATAGTTGTGTCCAGGCTATCTTCAACATTCTCTTGCAATGGGACAGGATCCAACTCCCTCCACCAAGGCACGAGCCTCGAGCGGCGGAGATGGAGGACCCAAAATAATGCCACTTCTACCGCTATGTTCATCATTCCACTCATGACTGCTTTCAATTAAAGTGGTACATCCAGAGTCTTATCGACTCCAAAGCTCTGTCACTAGATTTTGAAGAGTTTACCGTGGCGGCAAACATGGTATCAATTCAGTTCAGTAACTTCCCCCAACAAGTACTCAAGACGGGGTAATACCTATCCCTCGGGCAACGATGGAGGTTACTAATCTTCCGCCCGTCCGAAACCAGACGACTGGCTTGGTACCTCTCACCACGTCACGAGGAAAGGTCATGTGGGTGCACCCAGACTTAGTGCCCGAAGTTATCCAGGCGGTGTCATCTCCAGCCAACAAGAAGAAGGGCAAGAAGTCTAGATCCTGCCATACAATTTTACCCGAAGCTGAGGTAGCGGCGGCCGTTGTTACCCGGTCTGGGGCACAAGTCCAACCCACTCTAGGTAGTTCAGTAGAAGACCCTCAGCAAGCAACGCTTCCTGCCACTGATGTTCCAGGGCCATCTTAGCCTCCGTCAGCGGACAGGTCCAAGCCGAAGTAAACCCGCTTCGACAGGCCGCTCCGTAGTGATCCACCTCAGGGACTGGAGAGACCTTACAACTTTGACATATTAGCACAACTGGCTAATATGCCGGCAAAGTTGTCGTTATACGAGCTCCTAAGGCTCTCCAAGGATCTTCGTGTCACATTGAGCGAAGCACTCCAGAATGTCGACGCCTACCTAGCCCAGGTCAAACCTACAGGGGAAGACTCGTCAGCAGATCTCTACGGCAACAATTATGCAGACGTGATGCCCAACATCGTATTCACCACACAGGACATGTTAATCAAGACCAACTTGCATGATTGCCCCTTGTACTATACTGGATACATAGGCGATATCAAGGTGGATCGGATGCACATCGATCCTGGCTCGTCGATAAGCATCATCCCAAAAAGCTCGTTTCAAGTCCTCGACATCCCTATGCACCGGCTAGTGGCGACCAACACTGCTATTTAGCGGTTTTAACTCGGAAAGGAGCTATCCCTTAGGAAATATCCGATTAAAATGTCAGATCGGCGACCTGAGGACGGAATACCTGCTACGTCATAGACGCAGATACGTCCTACAATATCCTCTTGGGGCGTCCATGGATATACATGACTATATGATCGTGCCATCCACACTCCACCAGTGCTTCAAGTATGTTAGTAAGCACGGCTTCGTGAAGACGGAATTTGCCGACATCGATCCCTTCAAAGGGGTTGAGTCTTATTACTCTTCGGAGGCTTGTCTATATGAAGAATCCAAGAAGCACATAACAGACAAACTGGAGGCCATAACAGGGTCAGAGGAACCTTTGAGAATTCATCTCCAGGCCCGTAAACCGAGCAAAGTCGCACCCCTTGTCGCAACTTTGTATAAAGAGGTGCCCGGTTCTTCCGCCCCAGCAGCGTAGTTGGAACCGATGGTCATCTGACTCCCAAGGTCCAGCCAGGAGCCAAGACCCGTCATTGGGCCGATGGTGATCCGATTGCCAAAATCTAATCAAAGGCGACCGAAAGATACGAGGCCCTCTGGGGAGCCGATGGTGACTTGATTGCCAAGATCCAGTCAAAAGCAATCGGAAGACACAAAGTCCTCTGCCGAGCCGATGGTTATCCGTCTTCCCAAGACGAGCCGGCAAGCAAGTGTTGATCCGAGGCCCTCAGGCAAGCTAGTGCCACAAGCAGAACCCTTGGTGGTTACGTTGCCTAAGATAGTGTCCCAACCTCTGGTCTCGCAGGGGGTAGCTGAAGAGGATGCAAAACTCGCAAAGTATCTAGTTGCACAAGTAGATAGTCCCTCTCCTGATGATGTAATCCCTGTAGATAAAATTCCTTATTTCATCAATAAAAGGCTGCCGTTGAACTATCCTGAGTGTAATAAGCTTAATCTGATGTATGCTATGGAGCACGGTCTGGACATTAACCTGCACACACAGGTGACAACCGTCAATACCGCAAACCAACTTACTCCCATTAGAGGTACCTACTTATTAGTCCCAGACATAAGAGAAGGGGATCACATGATCATCTTCGGCTGAAAAGAAGGTCTTCAACCTTTCATGCCACAAGAGTTTGATCTCGATCCCGATGCTGGAAGATTACCGCTCTACCTGTATAGTTCTCAAGCCAAGTACTTCAAGCAAAAGCAGGGGTACGACATGGAGGCTACCCTAGGTCTGAATTACGGCAACGGTCGGCGATTGCCTCTACAGCTATCAGCCTCGGCTGGAAAACCTCGAGATTATTACAGCAAGTCCAAATACGGCATCGGTTATGTTACACTAGCAACAACGCACGAGATCTCCGATGAGGAATACGACTGGCATTCTCACTCGTCTGAATCACCTACATATGATTTCGATCACAGCATTAGGGATATATTCAGGCAAACATTGTCTATCAACATGGCATCCACTGATATTGAAGAGGAAGACAAAGATCTACTTGAACCTCTTGAACTGGAGCCATGGGCCCAACAACTTGATGCATAATGGGAGAAGTGCTTTGAACAAAGGGACCCTCCCACTGAAGACGAAGTCATGCAAGTTGATCTCGATAACGAATCATCTCCAATGCCAATCTTCGTCAGTAAAAGCCTGACGGACGGCGAGCGGGAGTTGTTGTTGCAACTGTCAGAGAGTACATCGACATTTTTATTTGGAGATATGAATACATGCCAGGACTAAACTCCGAGATCGCACTCTATAAGCTCAATACTCATCCGAACGCAAAACCAGTCAAGCAGCAGCAACGCGATTCCATCCAGACATCATGAACTCCATCGAAGCGGAAGTAAACAAGCTTATAGCTAGCAGTTTCACCCGCGAGGAGCAGCACCCAGACTGAATAGCTAATATAGTAACAGTCGTCAAGAAGAACGGAAAGATCCGAATCTGCATCGACTTTCATAATCTGAATGTGGCATGTCCTAAGGATGAATTCTCTCTTCCCATCACCGACATAATGATCAATAATACGTGTGGCTTCGAATGCGTGTCCTTTATGGATTGCTTTTCAGGATACAATCAAATCAAAATGTCTCATAATGATGAGAAGCATACGTCATTCTGAACACCGATCGGCTTATATTGTTATACAGTCATGCCCTTCGACCTGAAGAACGCTGGTGCTACACATCAGCGAGCTATGAGCGTCATCTTCAGAGATCACGTGCATAAGACAGTGGAGTGTTACGTTGACGACATTGCCGTCAAAAGCCGCTCCAAGGATGACCACTTACACGATTTGAGGACAGTGTTCGACCTTATGCGAGCGCACAATCTGAAGATGAATCCCACCAAGTCCTTTCTGGACGTGTCCAGCAGGAAGTTCATGGGATTCGTCATTACTTCCCGGGGCATTCACATAGACCCCGATAAGACAAAAGCAATCCTGGAGATGAGTCCACTGAGGAACCTCCGTGAACTCCACGGCCACCAGGGAAGACTAGCCTACATCAGGAGATTCATATCTAATCTCTCAGGGCGATGTCAACCCTTCACACAACTCATGAAGAAAGATGTCTCTTTCGTATAGAATGAAGAATGTCAACGCACCTTTGATGACATTAAGGAATACCTGTCGAATCTGCCGGTTCTGGTAGCCCCGGTCGTCGGAAAGCATTTTCTGCTCTATGTACGAGCGATGGAACACTCTCTCGACGCCTTGCTGGCACAGAACAACGATGCGGGGCAAGAACAAGCCATCTATTATCTTAGCCGAATGATGGTGGGGCCGGAGCATAGGTACACCGCCGTAGAGAAGGAATGCCTTGCCTTGTTGTTCGCCATTCAGAAAATACGACACTATGTGTCAGGACATACGATCCATGTTGTCTCGCGAGTTAATCCCCTCAGGATCCTCATGACCAAGCTAGGCGCACTCAGTTCTCGTCTAGCCACTTGGGCGATACTGTTATCCTCGTACGACATGGTTTTCGTTTAGCAGAAGGCTGTCAAAGGTCAAGCCTTGGCCGACTTTCTAGCAGTCCATCCAGGCTCAGAAACGGCCAGAATCTATGAAGAAATCCCTGACGAAGTTGTTAACTCAAGCATGACTTCACATGATGACGTTTGGCGAATGTTCTTCGACGGTGCTTCAAGAACGAGCCCCAAGGTGATATCGTCGCTGGAGTCGGGATAGTATTAATTTCTCCTTCCGGATTGATGGTCAACCGGGCATATTCTTTCACAGAACCCTGTTCAAATAATGTAGCTGAATATAACGCTTTTGTCATCGGGCTCCGACTCACAAAAGAAGTGGGAGTCGAATACATAAAAGCATATGGCGACTCGAGTTGATTGTTAATCAAATCCGAGGCTCATATGAGGTTCGTAACGCGAACCTGATTCCCTATCATCAGACAACAATTGCCATCATTGCAACCTTGTAGGGGTTCTTTCTAGAGCATGTTCCTAGACTCGAAAATATTGAAGTCGATGCCCTAGCATGCCTCACCGCTTCTTTAGCTGTTCCAAATTACGCTCATCATCTAGTCGACGTGATAGGCCATGAGCTGGTCTGTCCCAAAAACAACGTTCAATTGGATATGTGTTACTCCGCCCAGATAACCAATGACGTGCAAGACTAGAGACTCTCATTTATCGACTTTGCGGTCTACGGAATCCTGCCTGAGAATGTGAAAGAAGTAACTTCAATCAGAAGGCATTCTCTCAGATTTTTTTATGACAAAAAAACAAAAATGTTATATCGACGATCTTACAGTAGGCTACTGTTAAGATGTCTGTCAAATGCAGAATCCAAAGAAGCCTTACGCGAGGCTCACGATGGCGTTTGTCGGGCTCACCAACCTGGCCGAAGTTGCAGGACCGTCTCCGTCGGATGGGTTATTACTGGCCTACGGTGGTAGTAGACGCAGTCGATTATGCAAAGAAGTGTAAGGCTTGTCAGATCCACGCAGATTTCATACATCTTCCATCAGAATTCTTGCACCCAATAGTGGCCTCTTGGCCATTTGAAGCATGGAGAATGGACATCGTTGGCCCAATCACCCCGTCGTCGTCCAAAGGGCACCAGTTTATTCTTGCAATCACCTACTACTTCTCCAAGTGGGCGAAAGCTATTCCGCTGGCTGAGGTAAAGACATCAAACGTGATCAGTTTCATAAGACATCACGTCATTTCCATTTTGGACTGCCTCGAAGGATCATTCATGACAATGGTCCACAGTTCGCAAGCCATGCCTTCTATCGATTTTGTGACAAAAATCGGATTCAGAATGTGGCTTCAATGGCATACAACCCATCGACAAATGGTCTGGCCGAAGCCATTAACAAGACCATAATCAAGCTTCTTAAGAAGTTCGTGCCTTCAAACAAGCGCGACTCGAATGAAAAGTTGGGCGAATATACCGCACTACGGGTCGGACGGCTACAGGAAATACACCGTTCTCTCTGGTGTACGGGAGCGAGGCAGTTCTCCCATTGGAGACTCAGATCCCCTCACTTCGTGCGGCCCTTACTTACCGGTTGACGTCGGACGATAACTACTGCCGACGGCTACAAGAATTGGAAGCTTTAGACGAGAAGCATTTGTAAGCTCAACAATGCATCGAGCTCTATCAAGCACGCACCTCTCGGGCCTTCAATAAGAAAGTCAAGCAGAGGACATTCCAAATAGGCGATCTCGTCTTGGCCGTTCGCAGACCGATGGACACGACTCACAAAACCGTCGGCAAATTCCAGCCCAAGTGGGAGGGTCCATACATCATCGAGACCATATTCTCCAAAGACGCATATCAACTCACGAAGCAGAATGGAGACTTGCTCATGATGCCCATAAACGGCAAGTTCTTGAAGAAATACTATATCTAAGGACATGCTGGTATCACGACCCGCTCCCGAATAATCAGACACGAGTCGGACACGCCCAGCCTTCGTCGTTAGACACGACAAAGTAAGGTGTACCAAGCTAGGGAAATATAACCAGTTAACATGAAAGAATACAATCACAGCTTCTATAAAACGTTCCCAGAATGATCACCATAATCCATAAATCCATATATCAAAATTGTACTAGTCATCAGGAATGAAATGTACTATGAATTCTAAAACAATATCTAGGAGTAAAACTAAACAGTCTAAACCTGAAACCTCAAGCTAAGTCATGACTCCATCCTACTCAGCTAAGATCCCGGGCTCTGGCCCATAATATAGAACAATGTCCTGCAAGTACACCTGCAACATATCCTAGTCAGGAGCGGAGCTAAGTATATCCAAGGAAATAAACATGAACATCATGGTATGAACAAAAAACATGAAATATATGACAGTACGAGAAATGAGAACAAGATATGAAACTGAACATGAAAACTGAAAGTAAACACAGGGAACATGATATGAGTCCTGAACATCAAATACAACCTGAATATGAGATACAACCTGAATCCTGAAATGTGCAATATTGAAATACATCCAGAGTGTGTGATCGGCTTGGGTAGATTCAATGAACCTGAAATGTTACGGCTTGGGTCCCGCATTCACGATGCGGGGCCTAAGCTATTCACATGAATAGTAACAGAGTTTGATCACACGTCTGTAGTATTTCCACTCCCAGACACAAGTAAACTCAAGAGAACATGAAACAAGACAATCCCGTGATATATCGTGTCAACAAGGTGATACATGAATGAAATATACAAGACATGAGAAAATGAACAAATTCGAGGAGTATACTTGCCTTGCTCAGGGTGATCGGGAGAATGAAATAGACCTGAATGTCCTGCTGTGGATAATAGGTACAGTTGGTTAAGATCAATCTAACAATTGCTAGATATTGCTGACTAATCTATTTATCCATGGATAGTATGGTCTAACTATATATATAACTTAGTCAATCTTATTCAAAGTACTAGAAAAAGAATTAATCTTATTTTAACAAAATAAGATTAGATTATAAATACTAACTAGGATTAGGTTCAATATTATAGGAATAACTCTATTATAAATAATACATAAAAATGCTACTTGTCTTAACATATCAAAATAATATTTAGTTAAACAAAATATAATGCCTTGATGAAAATAGTAATTAATATCTTAAAAAGAATTATCACACCTAACTTCAACAAATTGCAGACTTATCTCAAAGACTACACAACAACAACAGATGGGCCCATTCCAATCAAACTTATCTTACTAGAACCATATTCAAGGACTAAACTAGACTGGTCATAACAGAAGCTATACTACAAATTTCCTAAGCCAAAAGTAGGCCCGACACAATAGTCTACATGTTGCTCCCAAAACAAATTACATTAGATAGAATATTCCTGGGCCAGTCAATGGATTGGAGCAAATATTTAAAACTCAAGATTCCTATTCAAACTCAGCAATCCCACACTCACAGGAAAGAAGTATAGCCTCAGTTGACTATATTACAACCATACTATGCAACCCTATATGCATTGCACTCTTGTCAATTCTAAGATAGTCCAACTGGATATCAGAAGATGTGCCCAGATTGCAAGGTACCATTGGTATCAATTGACATATCAAACAACAAGTATCACCATATCATGGTACCCAAGCCAAGCTTGCAGTAAAGAACCTACTCAAAAGCTTGCTATAAAAGAAACTACTCCTCATAATTTCAATGAGTGCAAGATTGCTATCAGTTGAATTAAAACTTTCCATAGCATTCAAGTATACTCATCCTAATTACAGAAAACATTACTGAACCAACAGAACTCCAACATTGGATCCACTATCAACAAAGGTTATCTACACTAAGAAAATATTTGAAAAATACTCTAGATCAACACCACAATTTAAAATACGAAACATCCCGCTACTGCCACCAATGAAAACTGGACAGAACATTAATCGACTGCTGGACAGGGCGTCTCCGCATCCTGACTCCATGTCGATACAGTGGAAAAATGAACACAGCTAAAGCTGACATGGTCTAACGGTCACGAACCGACAATTGGGCGAAATACATGGACACGAGTGCACCGGACGAGTTCAAAGACTGGACACGCACTGACATTCAACTGCAGGACATGAACACAACAATCTAATTAAGCTGACCTCCATAAGAAATCTATAGGAGCCGAAGGAAACAAGGATTTACCTGAGATGAATCTTTGTCGAAGCAAACACCCCCCACAAACTCGGACACGAGCTTCATATGTCCAGAAGGTAATGAAAATCTCTGTTGAGACAAACAAACAAACATTTGCAGGGTCTTAACAATCAAGCAAAGTATCAGAGATAATGGATTTAGGAATTTGGTAGAAAGAATCAACATACAACAATTCTCCACTCATGATTCAAATTCGGCTCAAAAATAATACTCTCGATTCCAAACCAAACCGACACACCACAACAAAATTTAGAGAAAATCAACAAGGAGATTGATACTCACTGGATTCAATTATCAAGATCCATTGCCATAATTCGAAGTCGATGGTTGACGACAAGGTCAGATCACTTGCCACTCCACAAGAAGAATCGATCGATCGATCGAATTCTTCGATTCTTGATGCCGAGATGTGGATGATCGCCTCGTCGGTTGAGATGCCTTCGTAGTCGTCGACTGGAGAAGACCGCTGCCGACGCTGAGGGAGTAAAGTCGCCGAGGGAGATCGTCGGAGGGGATAGCTCGGCCACTGATCGTTGCGAAGAATATGTCCTCGTCGCCGTGAGGTGGAGAGCCGTCGTGGAAGAACAAGGAAGTGTCGCCGAGAATAGCTGCGGTGGAGCCTTCGCCAATCTCTCCCGACAAAGTTAGGGTTAGGGCTAGGATGGGTTTGGGAAAAATGGACTCAGCTCAGAAATGGCTGAGATGAAATGGTTCTCTCTCTCTCTCTCTCTCTCTTCCTATTCAAGTTTTTATGAACTAATTTTTACATAAACCCCCTCTACCTATGGCCAAAATGCATAAAAGACCCCCCTTCCATTAATTACAAATGTTAGGAAAATTAGTTAGAAAAAATGGTTAGGAGAATTTGAAATTTTTGGGGACCACTCCAATTCCTTGTAACAACTAGAAATTTCCTCCCAAGTAAAAAATTCAAATTTCCCTCCAATATAGTTATGAGATTTATTATTCATATATTTGTTTAACCAAAATTATTTATTTAGAAAACAATTTTTAATCCCAGAGAGTGGAAAGTGGGGTTACAAATCTCCCCCCTAAGAAAATTTTGTCCTCGAAATTACAAAGAGTATAGCACAATTCAGGAAGGATACGAAGTACGACATCAATTAAGCACATGTGTGAATTCGATCAATGACTGAGTGCAAAAATCCTAAGGATTTGAAACGACACAATAATAGATAAAATGGTACGATTGATAACGGTTGAAAAGTTTGGCATGTACGAAGTAAAACGAACTTAAATCAAAGCCAAGTACGATAATTATATGCAAGGAGTTGATATAATGTGATTTAACAATGACCAAGAATTTAAATGGGCGCAAGGTGACATGAATTTTTAATTGCAACTAGGAGGAGTAAATTCATGAAGGCACGAACTACTAAGCACGATCAAAATTGATAGTTTAATACAAGTGAACTAGAACAAGATAGGAAAATCATGGTCAGATAGACATGATTTAAGATCGAAGTTTAGACAAGACACAAACGAAGTACGGAATCAAAATCTAGCAATGTATAATTGAGGAAATCAAATGATATAACGATAGAATGCTAGAAGGAAAAAAATAGCAAGGGTTGATTAAGAAAACGTATGAAATACTCAGGAGGTATTAGTATCAAATCAGGATGAACGTGCAAGGATTTGTGATTCACTAAAATCAATTATATGAAAAAGGAAATATAGTTCCATGGTACACGAGAACATATAGGTATTTGAAATCACTTTGCTTAGATCCCTACCCCGCCTGTATATGTCTGGCTGCAGTGGACTTTCGGCTCCGTGACTCGAATATTAATATGTCACAGAATATTATGTCAACCTTATCCAATTTCAAATAATTATTAACAAAGCAACTCAAGAGATCAAAATATGAAGATTTTGGATAATGTCTCAATATTACCCGAAAACCGTATGAATGTCTGAAATTACTTCAACTTAGAGTTTATGCCTCGCCAGTGCGCAGCTGACTGCAGTGAACCTTCAGTCTCCGTAGTCCAGATAATGACTGCAGCGCGCAACTGCCATGCCCCAGTAGGTCATCGAATAGTCTCTCAATCTTATCCATAGGAATTTAAAATTTTCAAGGATGAAGGAATCCAAAATGAGTTTCAATAATCCAAGTCACGATAATGATGAGATTATCTGACTGTTGGAATACAAGGATTTATTTGGTACTAAGAAGCAACAAGGGATCCAATCAAAGAGTAGTGAGTACAAAAGGGCAATCAGGGAGATTTAAAATCTCAAACAGGAAATCGAAGTTTCAAATAGTAATCGAAATCTCAAAAGAAATTCGGGATAGTAACAAGATCCCGTATATGGAACATTATCCCGAATGGATAACAGTCTCAAAGAATGAACAGAAGTAAGGCATCAGATAAAAGACAAGGTCTCAAAATAAAGAATAAAATCTCGGAAACAAGGTTCAACAACATTTTAATCTCGAACAAAATCTCGAAGGAAAAACAATCTCCAATAGGATACAAGGTCTCAATTAGAGAACCAATATCAACAAAGTCGTGATTAGGAAATAAAATCTCGAATAGGAAATCTTGACGAGGAACAAGGTATCGAATAAGGAACACGGTCTTAACGAGTCGGGAGTAGGAACTGGAGTTTCAAAGTCAGAAAAATCTTGAATATGAGACAAAATTGTGAACAAAACAAGGTCTCGAAATAGGAAACAGGATCTCAAAATCTCGAATGGAATCAAGTTACGAATAGAAAAAGAGAATCAATGGGTGAATAGGAAATAAGTATCCATGAAACAAGCGATATCGCTCATAGGGAACAAGATCGAAACAAAGTTGTGGACAGAACAATTTCTCAATAGGAAACAAGCTATGAATATGAAACAAATCTTCAAACCTTCAAAGGAATCCTCAATAATGTCCTAAATAGGATGAAGCTCAAACAAGGTTTCAAATGAGGAACAAGGTTTTGAAATGTAATCTCGAGTAGGAATTAAAATCTCAAATAACACGAAGTTTGATGAGGGAACAAAATTTCCAATTATGTGCCAATACTGGAAAGCAAAATCATGAAATATGCAAACAGTATCGAATAGTGGATTTTAAATAATTATCGAATTGTGGATCTGAACAAGTTTACCGATTAGGAAACAATATCTCGAAGTGAACTTCGAATATCAACCAAGATTTTTAAAATAGACAACAAGAAGTTTCAAGAAATGATCTAGATGCTAAGAGAAATTTTAAAGAAAGACTGGATTGCGAATCAAGATACATGGTTTTCTCCAACCATGCAAGAGAAGCCTTCTGTCTTCAGTCTGTCTTCAGTATTCCTTCGAAAATGGAATCACTTCAATTTCTTCAACTGTCATGTCGTAGGCTGGTCCTTGCGATAATGCTCCATGTGATTGCTGAATCTGAAGAGGTGGGTCCCTTTGCTGTAGTCCTGATGCTCCTCACACTTGTCCTTGGACAGTGTGATCAACGATCTCTGGGCAATCCTTGACTTGATGGCAGGCGATCCGTAGTACAAGCATAACCTCCGTCTTTTGCGGTACTCCTCGAAACAATGTCCTGGATGGAGACAGGAAGCATATTAGTCATTGTCTGAATCTGATGATGCGGCTGAAAAAGCAATGTCTGAGTATGGCAACGCTTTGCGGGTCCAGGGTAGTTGTTGTCTTTGTCATAAGTCTTCATGTCTCTCATGTGCTTCAGCTTCCCATCTCGTTCCATTGTCTGTGCTACATTCAGGATCAAAGGAGTTGGGTCCTTAGAGGCTTGGATGATCTTCGGTGGCGGCTCCAGGTTCTCGATCTGCTCCTTGGTGCAAGATATGTGCTCGATGTCGGGAAGTCCAAGGATCTGAAGAAATCAGAAGTCCTTCCTAGCTCAGAGTGTGCATCCACAAGTCTGGCTTGGAAAAGAATGGCCTGCTCCCTCTGGGTGTCAAGGAACTCTTGAAACGTCTCCGTCAACTACGTATTGCCCATGGGATAGTATGACGATAGAAAGTAGTGGAGGCTCGAAACCCTCAAGTGTAGGTGGATCGGCTGTTCCGATATTTGCATGTCTGAATCATCTGAAAAACAAAAAACTGTTAAAATGTCCTAAACCTAAAACAACAAGTGTTTATTGATATCAATATACCTGATATACCTGATATACCCTTATTTCTCGATCTTTTCTATGTTGTGATCAAGTTTCCCTAGTTTAAATCAAGTTTTCCAATAGTATTCTAATACCTAGATACTATTAGGACAGACCTGCATGGGCCACCACTAAAAATATGTCACGACCCGCTTCCGAATAATCGGATACGAGTCGAACACGCCCAGCCTTCATCATTAGACACGACGAAGTAAGCTGTACCAAGCTAGGGAAATCTAACCAGATAAACATGAAAGAATACAATCACAGCATCTATAAAACGTTCCCACAATGATCACCATAATTTACAAATCCATATATTAAAATTGTACTAGTCATCAGAATTGAAATGTACTATGAATTCTAAAACAATACCTAGGAATAAAACTAAACAGTCTAAACCTGGAACCTCAAGCTAAGTCATGACTCCATCATGCTCTACTAAGATCCCGGGCTCTGGCCCATAATACAGAACAATGTCCTGCAAGTACACCTGCAACATATCCTAGTTAGGAGCGGAGCTAAGTATATCCAAGGAAATGAACATGAACATCACATAGTATGAACAAGAAACAGGAAATATATGTACAGTACGAGAAATGAGAACAAGATATGAAACTGAACATGAAAACTGAAAGTAAATACAGGGAACATGATATGAGTCCTGAACATGAAATACAACCTGAATCCTGAAATGTGCAATATTAAAATACATCCAGAGTGTGTGATCGGCTTGGATAGATTTAATGAACATGAAATGGTAAGGCTTGGGTCCCACGTGCCCGATGCGGGGCCTAAGCTATTCACATGAATAGTAATAGGGTTTGATCACACGTTTGTAGTATTTTCCCTTCCAGACACAAGTAAACTCAAGAGAACATGAAACAAGACAATCCTGTGATACATCGGGTCAACAAGGTGATACATGAATGAAATATACAAGACATGAGAAAATGAACAAATCCGAGGAGTATACTTGTCTTGCTCAGGGTGATCGGGAGATTGAAATGGACCTGAATGTCCTGCTATGGATAATAGGTACAGTTGGTTAAGATCAATCTACCAATTGCTAGATATTGCTGACTAATCTATTTATCCAGGGATACTAATGGTCTAACTATATATATAACTTAGTCAATCTTATTCAAAGTATTAGAAAAAGAATTAATCTTATTTTAACAAAATAAGATTAGATTATAAATACTAACTAGGATTAGGTTCAATATTATAGGTATAACTCTATTATAAATAATACATAAAAATGCTACTTGTCTTAACATATCAAAATAATATTTAGTTAAACAAAATATAATGCCTTGATGAAAATAGTAATTAATATCTTAAAAAGAATTATCACACCTAACTTCAACAAATTGCAGACTTATCTCAAAGACTACACAACAACCACAGATGGGCCCATTCCAATCAAACTTATCTTACTGGAACCATATTCAAGGACTAACCTAGATTGGTCATAACAGAAGCTATACTACAAATTTCCCAAGCCAAAGTAGGCCCGACACAATAGTCTACATGTTGCTCCCAAAACAAATTACATTAGATAGAATATTCCTGGGCCAGTCAATGGATTGGAGCAAATATTTAAAACTCAAGATTCCCATTCAAACTCAGCAATCCCACACTCAAAGGAAAGAAGTATAGCCTCAGTTGACTATATTACAACCATACTATGCAACCCTATATGCATTGCACTCTAGTAGATTCTAAGATAGTCCAACTTGATATCAGAAGATGTGCCCAGATTGCAAGGTACCATTGGTATCAATTGACATATCAAACAACAAGTATCACCATATCATGGTACCCAAGCCAAGCTTGCAATAAAGAACCTACTCAAAAGCTTGCTATAAAAGAAACTACTCCTCATAATTTCAATGAAGGCAAGATTGCTATCAGTTGAATTAAAACTTTTCATAGCATTCAAGTATACTCATCCTAATTACAGAAAACATTACTGAACCAAAGAACTCCAACATTGGATCTACTATCAATAAAGGTTATCTACACCAAGAAAATATTTGAAAAATACACTAGATCAACACCACAATTTAAAATACGAAACATCCCGCTACTGCCACCAATGAAAACTGGACAGAACATTAATCGACTGCTGGACAGGGCGTCTCCGCATCCTAACTCCATGCCGATACAGTGGAAAAATGAACACAGCTAAAGCTGACATGGTCTAACGGTCACGAACCGACAACTGGGCGAAACACATGGACACGAGTGCACCGGACGAGTTCAAAGACTGGACACGCACTGACACCCAACTGCAGGACATGAACACAACAATCTAATTAAGCTGACCTCCATACGAAATCTGTAGGAGCCGAAGGAAACAAGGATTTACCTGAGATAAATCTTTGTTGAAGCAAAAAACCCCCACAAACTCGGACACGAGCTTCACGTGTCCAGAAGGTAATGAAAATCTCTGTTGAGACAAACAAACAAACATTTGCAGGGTGTTAACAATCAAGCAAAGTATCAGAGATATTGGATTTAGGAATTTCGAAGAAGGAATCAACATACAACAATTCTCCACTCATGATTCGAATTTGGCTCAAAAATACTACTCTCGATTCCAAACCAAACCGAAACACCACAGCAAAATTTAGAGAAAATCAACAAGGAGATTGATACTCACTGGATTCAATTATCAGATCACTTACCACTCCACAAGAAGAACCGATCAATCGAATTCTTCGATTCTTGATGCTGAGATGTGGATGATCGCCTCATCGGTTGAGATGCCTTCGTAGTCGTCGACTGGAGAAGACCGCCGTCGACGCCGAGGGAGTAAAGTCGCCGAGGGAGATCGTCGGAGGGGATAGCTCGGCCACTGATCGTTGCGAAGAATATGTCCTCGCCGCCGTGAGGTGGAGAGCCGTCGTGGAAGAACAAGGAAGCGCCGCCGAGAATAGCTGCGGTGGAGCCTTCGCCAATCTCTCCCGACGAAGTTATGGTTAGGGCTAGGATGGGTTTGGGAAAAAATGGACTCAGCTCAGAAATGGCTGAGATGAAATGGTTCTCTCTCTCTCTCTTCCTATTCAAGTTTTTATGAACTAATTTTTACGTAAACCCGCCTCCACCTATGGCCAAAATGCAGAAAAGACCCTTAATTACAAATGTTAGGAAAATTAGTTAGAAAAAATGGTTAGGAGAATTTGAAATTTTTGGGGACCACTCCAATTCCTTGTAACAACTAGAAATTTTATCCGAAGTAAAAATTTCGAATTTCCCTCCAATATAGTTATAAGATTTATTATTCATATATTTGTTTAACCAAAATTATTTATTTAGAAAACGATTTTTAATCCCAGAAAGTGGAAAGTGGGGTTACAGCTGGTACTTCCTCAAACCACGAAATCTCCCAGGCTATCGAGTTATGTACACCAAGTACCTCTGAACTCACACTCTATTTGCTCCGAGTGGATTCACATCGCATCTCCCAGAGTGGCGAGTCATGTATGCTGATACCTCTGAATTTCCACTCTAATACTTTATCACACATGAGTCTGCCAAGCTTATTGCCATCTCTGAGCAAACTTCCTGGTCCCAATTATCGTGTGTCACGTCCATATTACCTCTGATACCGATGGTCTCTTGACTTAACACCTGTACCCAACCCTGGATAAAAGAAATGGTGTTAAGACCATAAAATCAATCACGTCCATATTACCTCTGTTGGGTTTTGTTTCAAAATCTATTACTCGCACCACCAGTGCACAGAAGAGTAATAGGTCCACCAAAGATTATTTCTGATTATCGTGTATCACGTCCATATTACCTCTGATACCGATAGTCTCTTGACTTAACACCTGTACCCAACCCGGGATAAAAGACATGGTGTTAAGACCACAAAACCTATCACGTCCATATTACCTCTGTTGGGTTTTGTCTCAAAATCTATTACTCGCACCACCAGTGCGCAGAAGAGTAATAGGTCCACCAAAGATTATTCCTGATTATCTTGTATCACGTCCATGTTATCTCTGATATCGATGGTTTCTTGACTTAACACCTATACCCAACCCGGGATAAAAGACATGGTGTTAAGACCACAAAACCTATCACGTCCATATTACCTCTATTGGGTTTTGTCTCAAAATCTATTACTCGTGCCACCGGTGCACAGAAGAGTAATAGGTCCACCAAAAATTTCACGATTATCGTGTGTCACGTCCATATTACCACTGATACTGATGGTCTCTTGACTTAACACATGTGCCCAACCCGGGATAAAAGACATGGTCTCTTGACTTAACACCTGTCACGTCCATATTACCTCTATTATCCGCACCACCAGTGCGCAAAAGGGTAATAGGTCCACAGAAGTTATCCTAATCTATTACTCGCATCATCGATGCACAAAAAGTGTAATAGGTCCACAAAATGTCATTCGAATCTATTGCTCGCATCTCCAGATGCACAAAAAGGCAATAAGTCCACAAAAAGTCCCCCAGTGGGATATCCTTTATCAAACACAAATGCTGTATTAGGCCCTCTAGTACAAGCATCACAATACCGCAAACAAAGAATGGGGTGAATGTATTCTGTTTATTCAAAATCAGTTACATTCATAGGACTACATCAGCAGCAAAAAACAAAAGAAAGGAAAATTCACTACTCATCAGCAACACATAGTTTGGTCAGTTTGGCAGCACTACGCCTTCATCAAAAAGCAGTTTCGTGGCCCTCAAAAGAAGTCATTTTTTACTGCTGAGAAGAAAACAAGGCTTTTGAATCTTCGAGAAGTTGAACGGAGGAAGGCAAATATAGCATGCTAAAAGCATCTACAGACGCTGACTTTCTCTCCTCCGTATTGTGAACATCCTAGGCCCGTTCCTCCAGAAGACCATACCTTCAAAACATCCCTAGTGTTACATTTGCCTACTTGGAGAGCCGTGAAAATAGAACTTTCACGATGACGCCCAACCACCGTCCGAATCTCCGATGTATAAAGGTTCTTCCTACCATCTGAGGAAAATCTTTCCAAAGCATGGAGAGTTATGAGCTGTCTGATGTGTGTGTCAAATGTTGCATCTTCACCATATCCAAAATCGTCGATACCGGTCCTGGGAGAATTTGCTAACCAGATCTCAATGGAACATAAAAAGGGATGAGGTTAGCAGTCAGAAGAAAACAAAAGTAAATGGGCTTTTAAATAATACACAGAAGTCTATGCAGCCCAGCCACGATAGAACACACGCAGCCCAGATCAAGGGAGAGCTCATGCGGCTCGATCGTGTGGAATCTATGCGGCCCAGATATTGACTGATACTTATGCGCTCGGTCCATGCGGCCCAGTCACACAGAGCACATGTGGCACGTGCCTCATGAAGGCCAACTGTGCACTAAAGGCGTTAAAACCATGGCATAGTGGCGAAGGGTGGTCAGACACGCGCATAAAACATGCGACATGGCTGTTTAAATTTGGGCGATCATTATCCCGCTTTACCCTTGATCGGAGGATGGACGTCTGGGTGGAAGGAAGGTGACTTGTCAGAAGCGGCCCTTTTCCCTTTATCGGCGGCGCTAGTGGCTTTAGAAGCTTTGTGGGCCATGGCTGATCGGGAGCGAAAAGAATGATGGAAGAGAAGAGGACGAAAGAAAGCAATATGAGTCCTCTCGCTGCTGTTGTACGGCCCATATTTTTATAGGCTACCAAGAGGTAGAAACGGATAGGCGCCGCTTCGGTTATCGTGCCCACTAAAAGATAATGGTGACCCTTGGGATTCTATCCTTTATAACTGTCACAGTAACCGAAAAGGCAGTCACCAGATCTAAAAAAGTAAATTCGAGCATTAAATACAGCAGAAACAGCTGGACAGCCTGGACAAAATCTTTCTGTGGCTCGAAGCTTCCCTACGGCTTGAAGTTTTCCTGCGGCTTGAAGCTTCCCTGCGGCCTAACATTTCTTCTCCATGCTTCCTATTCAAAGTATTCCAAATTTATAATTTGAAAACTTTGAAGGGGTCTTGTAGAAGCATAGAAAAGATAGAGTTTATGCGGATCATCATTCCATGCAGCCCAGCAAAACTAAGCCACAGAAACAGTGCTCATGAAGATTCCATGCGGCCCAGCAAAACTAAGCCGCAGAAGCATTGCTCATGAAGACTCCATGCGGCCAAGCAAAACTAAGCCGCAGAAGAAGTGCTCATGAAGACTCCATGCGGCCAAGCGAAACCAAGCCACAGATGCGAGGCTCTCGAAAGCCCCATACGGCTAAAGGGGACTCGAGCCGCAGAGGGAAGGTTCCCATAGATCCCATACGGCCAAGTGAGCCCAGCCACAGAAGCAAGGTTCTCAAAGATCTCATGCGGCCAAATGGAGCCGAGCCGCAGAAGCAACACCCCTAAAGCCATTATGCGGCCAAAATGAGTCAGACTCTACTTTATGGAAGGGACACATGGCAATTTGACCAAGTCTCAACCACCCAGATTCGCTACAATAAAATCTCAACAACCCCCAACCAGCTGGCAGCACAAGATCGAGTCTTTGTGTGCTGTTACAGACACGTGGCCACATGGCCCTTTATGTGGCCCAAAATCTGCTATTGAAGGAATCACTATAAATAGCAGGGTGCCACACCCATGCAAAGGGTTGGCAATCAAAGGCTGGCAAATTTCTTCGAGAGCAAAGACTGTGTCTGTTAGTCCAAGGAGTAAGGCAGAGTTACTACACTTTCCCGAGCCTCCATCGTCAACCCCAGAATCAAAAACTAAATAATTGTACTTAGATTATTTTCTAGGGTTTCCTTCTAGGCTTTCTTTTGTACAAGCGAGTTTGCAATCAAGTTCAATTCCTCTTTAATTTGTGTTCTTGATATTTAATGGCAAACACGCATCATCAGGACCCAAGTCCATGGGCATCAACAGAAGAAGCATCGATGCATCATCAGGACCTAAGTCCATGCACGTCAGCACAGGAGGCTTCAGCGCATCATCAGGACCTAAGTCCATGCGCATCAGCAGAGGAGGCTTCAGCGCATCATCAGGACCTCAGCCCATGCGCGTCAACAGAGGAGGCTTCAACGCATCATCTGAACCTAAGTCCATGCACGTCAGCACCAAGAACCTAGGCGCATCTTCAGGATGAGCTTTATACAGCCGCACCCATGTGCCTCGACGAAGCCGTTCAAAAGAAGAGTCTACACGAAAGAACTTCCAAAGTAGTTGTTCACTTACCGATCACTTCAGACCGTACGTCGGCGGGCGTCACTGTAGCAACGGGAGCCTCCTCGACATCAACCTCGATGGGCTTCTTGCCTTTGCCCCCCTTTCTCGGCCAGCACTACCACGGGGAGTCTTGGGGGCCATCTCTCAAAGAAAGCTAGGGTTTTTTGAAAAGAAAACTATAAAGAAAGAAGGAGAAGAAGAAAACAGAAGACTCTCTCTCCTATCATGCGCCTATTTATAGGCTCTTGCCATGCGCATGAACCGATGGGATGTGACGTCAGCAGCTGCCGCTTCGAATCTCGTAAAACTGATGGCTGCTTATCTTCCAAAATATTATCATTAATCTCTTGGACTTCAGGACGTTATCTTTTTGCATTTAAAAACCGAGAAGAGCATGCGCCCCCACAACGATGCATGAAGCAGCCATGCGCCCAGACAAGGCATGCGCCCAGAATATCTACTGCACATGATTCTTGTTCAAAGTATTTCAAAACTTGGCAAAAAGTTTTGAAAAGTTTGAAGGAGGCCTTGTAGAAGCATGGAATTTCATGCGCATCTTAAAACTAGAATCTATGCACTATTCGCCCCAAAATGACATGCGTCGAGGAAACTTAACAGAACACTTGGTACAACAAGACAACAAAGAGAAGTGGGCGCATGAAGAGGAGATTTTTATTCATAGAAAGTCTATTACATGACCTAAAACTCTTTGTTACAATAAAAAGACTACAAAAGCCTAAAAGCTAATTCCAGGCGCATCACTCTTGTGTCTCAGCTAGGCGCATCACTCAGGTGTCTCAGCTAGGCGCATCACTTCAGCATCTCAGCGTAGACGCATCAACTTGCCTCAATAGAGCGAATCACTTCCTCGTCAACATGAGTACTTCGGCTAAATGAAGCAGTTATAGAGCAGAACGGAGCATCTACTTCGGCTAAATGAAGCAGTTATAGAGCAGAACTGGACCGCGGCAAAACCCAAACCCAATAATCAACATCGTAGCACACAGTCGATGTTGAGCACGTACATGAACAACCAACTCGACGCATCTCAGTCTTCTGAAGGAGTTCTTCGTCGAAGCTTCTTCGAACGAGGAGATCACAACCCACAGTGCGATGTCTCGCCAAGCAGGGAGACCGATCGAATTCGTCTCCATGGGAAAAGCTAAGTGAAACAAGAAACAAACTCCTCACAAAGCTATTTATAGACCGGGGCAACTCGTACCCATGCGCCAAGCGGCAGTCTCTATGAATTCGGTGCGATGAATTTGCAATAATGCTAATGAATCTGCCCTTTCGAATTCAGCCAAGTCTGATAGCCATCAATGCCTCAAAGAACTCAACAGACGGACCAATGAGGATGTGCCATGCAGCAAATGCGCCCGTCAGCACCATGCACTCCGTACTAATGCGCCCAATGGAGCACAAACCCATGCACCCAATGGAGCACAGATCCATACGCCTAGTGGAGCACAGATCGATATGCCCACTTAAAGCTCACCACCCATTGAAGCATTTAATGATGGAGTGACTGAAACGATCGCAGCCTATGCCTCGAAGTCAGAAAAGTTAGCTTTTGTAGAAGACGAAGGGACGTAATCATCATTCCATTTGTCAGTTATAGTTGTGCCCCGCCACGTGGCCGACTGATCACTCGATTGCGCCGCCAGAGCCATGTGCCCAAAGTTCTACATGCGCCTCAAAAGCTACGCGTCCCGACTTACTCCTGATCCCAAAAGACAGAAGTCAAGTCCCTGCATGCGCCTCCACCGCCATGCGACTGAAGCTCTGCATGTGCCTCAAAAGCCATGTGCCTAGACTTGCTTGTGACTTCTAAAAGTCATAGACCAAGTCTCCCCATGTGCCAGATCCTAGGCGCATCCTGACAGATCACTCTCCACCAAATCCGAGATCTTTGAGCCATAGACACATGCCACGTGTCATTTTGACACTGTTCTGCCTACGAACGGGTGCTAACCACCCAAGATCTCAACAACAGTCGAATCTCCAACTGCCACGTGTCAGCTCTACCGCAGGCCAACAGTACAGCTCAAACAGATTCAGCACCAACTTTGGGACACATTATCCGTGCTCACTACAGCATCAGCCACGTGGCATCCCTACGTGCAAGCTCTCCAGGTACATATTGCATATGCGCGCATAAGCAGATTATTCTGCTGCCTATAAATAGAAGGATCATTCCTTCATCCAATAAGGAGACACAAAGGTCTAATCCTAAGTAAAAAGGCCTAGAGCTTCTACTTGTCGAGCATTCGTCAAACGCTCCGGCATCCAGAGCAACCCAGACCTTTAGAGAGTTCGAGATTGTCGTCAGATCGTAAATGGAGTCAACGTATTACCACTCGCTCTATCGACACAGTTCCAAGACAAAAACAAAAGTGTACTCCTAGGACTACGTCAAAGTCCTACATTATACTATGTTCTGTTTGTAATTAAATATAAAGTTCAATACAAGCTTGTTATTCTCGTTTTAATGGCAAACAGACGCTTCGACCAAATTTTGACCATCTAGCGATGGATGCTTTTAGCGACGAGGTAGATACCGACGGTCCTTTTTAGCCAAAATATAGTCGCTAATACAAATTGGCGACGGATTAGCAACGGATTTGTTGGTCGAAAATGACTATTTTTAGTAGTGTAGGCAATACTAGGCTTATCCTAGGTGTTTACCTATATAGAATACCTATAGGTATCATGCAATACCCTCCTATTACCTTATACCCTATACACATTACCTAATCTTATAATCCATAGGTAAAAACCCAACCTAGCATCCATGTATCACAAGGATACACATAGGTAATCCTTATCCTATGCATTACCTAGGTTATAGCCCATGACACAATAGCGCACTACCTAGGTTACCTAGCATATTACCCTATTTCATATTACCTATATAGGTAATACCCCTTTACCTATCTTACCTTCCCCTAGGCAACTATTACATTACCCTACATAAACACAATATTTCACACTATCACACATATGTGTGACATTCTCATACATACTCACTCTCAATAACACATATATGTCATGTGACACACACACACACACACATGTGCACTCACAAACACTCTAGACACATATGTGTGACACTCTCACACATACTCACAAACACATGTACTTACACACACACACACTAACTCACATTACACTGTGCACTGGGGCTAAGTCCCTAGCCTATGGGCAGTGGGCTCACACTACACTACACTCTCAAGCACACCGTCCAACTGACCAAGGCCTGCACCTAGTGCACTACCTATGCAATGCACAAGCCTTGCAAGTGTGCTAGTGTCACGACCCGCTCCCGAATAATCGGACACGAGTCGGATACGCCCAACCTTCGTCGTTAGACACGACGAAGTAAGCTGTACCAAGCTAGAAAAATCTAACCAGATAAACATAAATGTATACAATCACAGCATCTAAAAATGTTCCCCGAACGATCACCATAATCCATATAACATAAATGTACCAGAGTCATCAGGAATGAAATATACTATGAACTCTAAAATAATATCTAGGAGTAAGGCTAAACAGTCTAAACCTGAAGTCTCTAGCTAAGTCATATCTCCATCCTGCTCAGCTAATATCCCAGGCTCTGGCCCATATGGTAGAATGATATCCTACAAGTATACCTGCAACATATCCAGTCAGGAGCGGAGCAAAGTACAGTTCTAGGTAATGAACAAGAACATCATGATATGAAAATGAGTACAGGAGAACAAGAAATATGAAATACAGGAAATGAACATAAAATTACAGGAATGTAAGTACAGGAAATAAAGTACATGAATGTAACTATGAACCTGAAGTACAAGACATGACAAGTGCACCATATTTGAAATACAACTAGCATATGTGACCGGCTGGGGTGAGTACAGGAGCATGTACAGGAGTACATGAATATGGTATGTCTTAGGGCTTGCGTGCACGATGCGAGGCCTAAGCTATCTACATGAATATAGCAACCGGGGTTTGGTCACATAGCTAGTGTATTTCCCCACCCAACATAAGTAAGTACAAGAACAGGAAATACAGGGGTACAAGATATCGTGCCATGATGTGTCACAGGAAGAGTACAAGATACGTAAATGCACAAGACCGTAGAAAAGTACTTGCCTTGCTCCGGGAAAGTACGGGTAAAGTATAGAGCTGGATGTCTTCCTGAAGATAAGTATAAGTTGGTTAAGTTTTATTCAGTTATCACTAGCTATCTTCCCTTAACTATAATAAATATTTATGGCATAATTATTCAAATTATCACTAATTATTTAAGGATAGTTTACTTGTAACTGCATGGAGACAACTAAGATAGGATCATCTAATTTAGCTTTATTTTAAGAAAATATAGTTTAGCATATATTGACTGATTGATTGATTTGATTTGTGACACTATAAATTGGGAGTATCTTGCATTGTACTACGATTTATAGGTGTCTGCTTGACCTTGTATCCTTTAGGAGAGGAGATCGATACTAGAATTGGCTAATCTCGATTGAGAGTATCCTGCTTTGTACGTTAATTGAAACACTATAGATTGGGAGTATCTTGCATTGTACTACAAGCTATAGGAGTTCTGATTGATAGTTAGCCAAGTTCAGTATTACATTTCCACACGATTTGTCGTCCTTAGATGTTCTTCTTGCAGTGTTCTTATCCTCCATACATGTTATTTACTGTCATATTAGTAGGCATATTTTATGTATCTTGCTAGTCCTCTGAGGACCTGATGATCTCTTCAGGTAGCTGACTACACGGAGTTAGTTAGCTGAGCATGTGCTAGTTGACTACAATCGCATGATTCAGGTATTTTGTTAGTGTTATTGATTTACTATCTTTCTTGTGCTTTTATGTTATATCCTGCTTATCAGTTTAGCTTTATAGACTCATATTATTTTTGGGAGTCGAATCGGACATATATGCTAGTGGGCTGCAGACCACGACCCATACTTGTTCATTCTTGTCCTATATATTCTTGTGGATTGAGATACACTATAGATTACCATATTAGCCATGATACCATGATCTTGACAGCTTATACGTACTCGAGTCGGGCTGGAGTCCGCTCGATACGTAGCTGGCTTGTTCACGAGCTCACGCCCGAAAAGCGGGTGCGGGTCGTGACAAATTTTTGTGGTCAGAGCATATCGTATCGATTACGTAACTATACTGATACGAGCCTGCGACTATGACTAAACCTTAGAAATCTCAATCCACCCTGCTTTGAAAATTCTCTTAGAAATTTTTCTACCGCCTTTGAAAACTCGTATTCGTTCTCGATTATTTTCCCTTGCCCTTCCGTACCATTGATTCTCGTCCCTTCCTATTCCGGGGTGACGAATGATCGTGTTGTCTAGAATTTATCAGAAATTCTTAAATTATAGTATAATATTGCATGATTATTGAGTTTTGGTTGTTTATAGATATGAGGTATTATAGTTGCCATATGCCTAGATATCTGCCGGTAGAATTGTTAGCAACTAGTTAGAAGATCATAAGATTTTAGTGACCGTGTTTTAAGGTGTAGTGTGACCAAGGTGGGTAGAAGTCCTCAAGTATTCGGGGTTATAAAATGACTAGAGAAGGTCATAAAATTTCTTTGGAGAAATTAAATTTGAGGAGATTAAGGTAGTAGTAGACTTTGAATTTTAAGGAATAGTTATGAATTAGAATTTCGAGGACGAAATTATTTTTAAGGTGGGTGGATTTGTAGCTCCCTTTCCCAAAAATTTTGAAATATTTTTCTATTATTTATTTGATTTAAATGGTGTTTTTTAGATTTTTTTTATAAATAATTATTTAGTTAATTATTACGGTAGATGACTTTAGCCATTGTTGAGTTTTGAAGTACCAGATGACTAGGAATCATGGCACGGAAAGTGCAGTGGCGTGCCTTGACTAGTGTACTAGTCATGCCAAGGAAGACCCAGCCATAAGTGTGACCTAACTAGAAAAACCAGGCCAAGTTGCGACTTAACCTCTAAAGACATTTTTATTAATTATATTATTGACTTGTAGGAGATCGGTTTGTGTCGATTTAGCTCGGACCAGATTCGAACCGAAACCGAGCCCATGTAATCTTGCAGTGAGACCAAAGACGTCCATGTAGACGTACATATTGCATTTATTAATTTTGATTGTCCAAATAGGCATTTCATAAATAAAGGATATATATATATATATATATATATATATATATATATATATATATATATATATATATATATATATATATATATATTATTGTTATTGAATTGATATTCTATTTTTAGAAATAGGAAAAATACCTTCCTAATTACCCTTATGCGTGTTGGGATATTTAGACTACATATTTTTGTATGTACACTTATTATAGATTTTCCTTATTAGTTATCCTTATTATTGTTATTTATATTGTTATTAGACTTATAATAATAAAAATATATCATTTAATATTCTAGATTATTAATGAAATAAATATTATTGTACCTATGTACTTTAGTATAATCCAACACTATTAGAATATATTCCTAAGATTTATTCTTGGACTTTTGGAGTATTTATGCATATATATAGGAAATATACGTATATACTTTTATATATATATATAACTAAATGAGAACCCCACATCAGCCGAACTAAGCCGCAGCAAGCCCACCCGATCCCAATTTCCCCCCAGCTCGAGCTCTTCATAGAACCCACCTATCTATTTATATAAACAGAGAACGAGAGGGAGTGGTGAACCGAAACCCTAGCCGCCCCTTTATTCTCCTCCTTCTTCTTCCTCCTTCACGTTATGGATCCGGGATGCCGCCAATTAATCGTGCGACCATGGAAGTCCTGCAGCACAAACCAGCTTCGTTCCCCAGTACACTCGACTCCACAATCGTAAGATTCGCTACTCTTCCAAGCTTCATCTCGCCCCTGTGCACCACCGCCTGGATCGGTGACCATCGTACCGGTGCTTCCCAGGCAATCCTGCCTTCGTAGCCGACGAACGGAGGATCCTTTATGGTTATGGCTCGAGTAACTGAGATCGGCACTTGAGTCGACGATGGTGGACGTGCCACATCTGATCGGTCCCCGTTCTTGTCGACGTATGGTCGAATACCTGCTTCCCGGTGCCCCAACGGTCGGTACAGTTCGGGTAGCGGAGGTCCGTCGACAACTACTAGTGAGTGCTCGCTAACAGCACTCCATCCTCTCCGTCACATCTCCTTGCCAACGCTGTGCCACCCGATCTCTCTTGGGTACGTGAACTCCCCAAGTACATCTCCTTCCCAGTTATGCAAGTTAGCATTTTGGCATTGAGAATAAGTGTAACTATGAGGGATAAACTCGGGCTAGAGTAGGATATAAAGCCAACCATGTTCTTTTTATGTTAATGTTCCCTTTGTACAGAAACTGGTGTAACCTTGTGGCATGAAGGGTCGAACGTTCAGTAGGTAGGAAGAGCCTTGAGCATGGTAATTAAAATATGGATGTAAGGATGAATACTGACAAGGAGTACAATGAAATACCTGTGTTTTTAAGGATTAAGTTGTAGTGATAGTGTATTACTATAGTTGGGACTGACAGAGGATGACAATAATAGTGGGTATGAATGTAACTGAGAAATGAAATCATTGTTTGTTATGATTATAAAGCTTATATAGTAAGAATAATTTGACTATTTCCTATTACATTTGAACCCTTCCTTTTGTGGTCTATTAGTACACGTGAATTTTGGGATGAATTTAGGGAGGGGATGCAATGAGTGTGTGATCAAACAATGTAGTAGTATAAGTCGAAAGGACCCAGGAAGTGAACTGTCTGTGTTCATGTGTGAGTAAAGTTGTGCACTCAGGAGAAGTCCATGATTCCTACGTCTGTGACTGATACTGGTATGAGGATATGTAGTGGTGATACTTGGGTTATTAAATACGATGAAGTAGAGTAGGAATAGTGTTGAGAGTGCATGGGAAGCCATTCTTGGTTGTATGGGGTCCTATAGTTGAGAAGACCCTATCTACTGTGGTAGGTGTGTTTGCCTAGTGTCACAAGGAAAAGGGATGTGTTTAACAAGTACTCCACCTGGCCTTCATAAATAATACTTGAGTTATGGTAGTTGATGAACTTCTAATACACCATAGTATAAAAATTAGAAAAATGGTTTTAGCATATAAGTGTACTGTGGATGAAGAGGGTGTAAATTTTATGCTTCGTATTTCACAAAAGTTATAGTAAATTGATAGAATGAGGATAGAGGATATATGTGTAACTGAGAGAGAACAACTAAAGAGAAATGAGCATACACAGTTGGTAAGCAGGATATGTGGAGTGCATAGAATAAGCACTTTAGAGAGAGTATGAGCATTAAGTTGTTATTCACACTTGAGGCAATAATATTGGTAGTCCTATAAGCCACACATTTTCTTGTCTATTAGTCAACTAAGTAGCTACTTCATTTATTTAATTATTATTCTCTAGGTTCTTTGGACTTCTCAGAATTGGGCCCTACGATCCGATTCAACGGGTGATTTTGTGCACGGGCCACCGGAATCCAAAATTGGACAATACCGTTGGGTTCGTATCGTCAAACCAAATCCGTAGACATGTAGTTTGACGACTTTAGAGACCATTGACTCTGGCACCCTTTTCGGTGCAAAGCGGGTCCAACAGCGGACACCGTTTTGACACAAAATTACTGTTTTACCCCTGTGTCCAGAATTGGACTTAAGGATAGGCAATCCTAGCTAATTTGCCTATTCTGATAATGTTGGTAACATCTATTACAGCTTCTGGAGGCTGTTGTGGGACTTGGACTCTCTGACTTGTTGATTGGCGATATATTGTTGGTTCTCCGTGCAACCCTCAGGCAAGTATACCTTGCTAAACATATGCAGTATTTACGTTATTTTTTTCCTATTGTACTTCTTTCATATGGTTACCTATTTCCCATATTGTGATTGGTTTGTCATCGACTGTTTTACCTGTTTCTAGATTTGCGTGCACGTATAGGATATTCGACATTGCTTGATTATTGGTCTATTCGTGTTACCTTGTCTCGTGATTGAGGTGTCAGTTTCTATATCTTGTTCTTGACTTGACCAATCTTGACTGGGAGTATCTTGCATTGTACTACAGTTGAGATATACTATAGATTGGGAGTATCTTACATTGTACTACGACCTATATTCGATTCTTTTATCTTGATATTGCTTGATTGACTTGACTTGAGACATGCCATAGATTGGGTATATCTTACATTGTACTACGATCTATAGCATATATTGACTGATTGATTGATTTGATTTGCGACACTATGAATTGGGAGTATCATGCATTGTACTACGATTTATAGGTGTCTGCTTAACCTTGTATCCTTTAGGAGAGGAGATCGATACTAGAATTGGCTAATCTCGACTGAGAGTATCCTGCTTTGTACGTCAATTGAAACACTATAGATTAGGAGTATCTTGCATTGTACTACAAGCTATAGGAGTTCTGATTGAGAGTTAGCCAAGTTTAGTATTACATTTCCACACGACTCGTCGTCCTTAGATGTTCTTCTTACAGTGTTCTTATCCTCCATACATGTTATTTATTGTCATATTAGTAGGCCTGTTTTATGTATCTTGCTAGTCCTCTGAGGACCTGATGATCTCTTCAGGTAGCTGATTGCACGGAGTTAGTTAGCTGAGCATGTGGTAGTTGACTACAATCGCATGATTCAGGTATTTTGTTAGTGTTATTGATTTACCATCTTTCCCGTGCTTTTATGATATATCCTGCTTTTCAGTTTAGCTTTATAGACTCATATTATTTTTGGGAGTCTAATCAGACATATATGCTAGTGTGCTGCAGACCACGACCCATACTTGTTCATTCTTGTCCCATATATTCTTGTGGATTGAGATACAATGTAGATTACCATATTAGCCAGGATACCATGATCTTGACAGCTTATACGTACTCGAGTCGGGCTGGAGTCCACTCGATACGTAGCTGGCTTGTTCACGAGCTCGCGCCCGAAAATCGGGTGCGGGTTGTGACAGTTCCTAGTCCTACGTATTTTGGAACTGAGGCGTTACATGTTTTTGGGGTGGCCCATGCAGGTCAAGATAAATTGTTTGGTTACTTTACCGTACCAAGCAAGCCCTCGTATAGGATTAGAGTCTAGGATCTTATCCACATACTTGACCTCTTTCCTCAATTCTATTTGCGAACTACCTCTTGAACTCATTGATTAGCATCTTACTTGATCCCCTATACCATAGACTCTTATCCTTCTTTCGTGCTTGATATTGGTTAGGAAGATACCCATACTAGGTAGACATGACTCTTTGTCCTATCACACCATTAGTTCAACTCTTGTAAGTTGGGTAGAATGCCTTACGACCTAACCTTCCTTATGGCCTTAACCAAGTCTTAGACAAGTCACTACTAAAATAAGGCAAATTAGCAACGTCCAGATACGTCGCTAATTAAGGAAAATACATCGCTAAACGTAATTAGTGACGACTTTAGCGACGAAAATTGAAGGTCGCAAAAAAGCTAGTCGCAGATGACAAATTCGTCGCCCTCCGTCGCTGTTTGCGACGTCACCACAATGTCGCTGGGTCATCGCAAAGTTAGCGACGGAGGGCGACGAAATTTTACGTCGCCAAATTAGCGACGTAGTGCGACTACGTAGCGACGTTATTTCTTTTTATGTGATGACATGGCATGCCTGCCACGTCATCAGTTTAGCGACGTACGGCGACCAAATTAGCGATGTCAACGTCAGCTACTGAGCGACGGATTGCGACGGATAGCGACGTGACGGCGCTAATTAGCGACGTCTGGATACGTCGCTATACGTCGCAGAACGTCGATATACGTCGCAGATATTATGAAAAAAATTTAAAAAATATGTTTGGTATTTTTGTTATGCTGTGTGTCTGTGTTTACACAGACACGCATCATCACAAAAATACCAAACATATTTTTTAAAAAATTGGGCAGCACCTCCTTTGTATATCAGATCATCGCTTATAACCCAGCGTAGGTATATTTGTCATCCCCGTCGCAGATATCACAAACATACATGTCCAAGTAAATATCATACATGTACTCAATGAAAATACCAACAAAGTAAATATCCAACAAACATACATGTCCACAATGGAGGGCAAATAAGAATGAAAATCAGTGTACAGAACGGTCAATGGGCCCATAGGGCCAATACATACAAAGATGATAAAAAAAATCTGCTGGATCACTGAGGACCCCTGTCGCGCATTTGAGATAGCATGTACTCATACTGCTCCTGTGTGAGCTGCACCGTAGGGGCAGTAGGAGGCAGTGCAATGTCTGGAGTCGGCGCCGTCGATGGACCGGGAGGACGTATCTGCTCCAGCTCTCACAGTCGCTCACCAAGCACAGCAAGGGTACTCACCATCCTATGAGTACTCCCCTCAATCGAAGTTTGTACCTGAGTGAGTGAGGCAGACATTGTCCTCTGCGATCCCTCCAGCTCGACCTGTCTACGTTCCGTGCGCTGCGTAGACTCGATGAGCGTGTGCAAGCTGGCAGCTGTAGCCTGCTGCAGACTCATCAGCTCCTGTATACTGCGCTCGACCGCATCAAATCGTCCGGTGATCATCGGATCGTCGCTCTACGGTATGGTGATCAGAAATCTGCTGCTACAACTCGCAACGCAGCTCGTCGATCTGACGACCAATATTCTGAGCTCGTGATGACGCCTGCGAAGCTGGAGACTGCGCACTGACAAAGGGGGCCCGAGATGACTCTGAAGCCAAATAGGCGCCGTAGGATCCCGTACCGTAGTACGTACCCTTCTGAAGACCACCAACGGGGGTCATCCAGAGGTAGTTCGGCGATGGAGCTGTAGGCGGCTGGGAGGAAGTACCAGCCCCTCCCTCTGCTGGCGTACTAGCAGCAGCAGCCGCCTCCTCTTGTAGCTGAAGAAACTCGGCCTAGAACAATGTTTGCTAACGTATAAGTGTTTGCTAAGTCAATATTGATATCTATTTTCCTACTTTCTAAATTATAGTAAATAATATAAAGAATAAAACGTACATATGCCTGTGTCGCCCTCTCGTCAATGAACTTCCCAACCCTCCGATGGGTGACCAGGAAGGTGGTCACCATGTTGGGGTCCTCACCCTTTTTTACCTGTTAAAATATATTATCTATTATTAGTATTAAACATTCTATCCAACTATATATAAAATGATGTCCGTCATAGCAAACGTACCAGACGACGAAAATGCTCCGTCATTGGAATGGAGCCACCATACCACTTACTGGCGCTTGACCGTGCCACCTTGGCCTTGTCAGACCGCTCCTGGTACCTGGCCTCGCCGAATCTAGACTTCATCGCAGTCCACTGCTCTGGCGTGATCCAACCATGGATCGGCTTTCCAGAGTGATCACGAGACTTCTGGTCGTGGATCGCATCACGGATGAGCTTGCCTGCGACGACAGAAAATTGGGCCTCGATCTTCGCCGCCCGGTGTGGTGGATAGAAATAGGTCCTCTACAAGAAGTAAAATAGAAAAATTGTATAATATACACAATTGATTATTAAAATTTAAAAATAAATAAATTTTTTACCTTGAAGTGGGCCAACCAAAAGGCCTTCCTATCTGCGGGAGCATCTGAGTAGTTAATCCAAGGCCCACCATAGTTCTGCCTCAGAAATAACCCCTGCTGTCTCTGTACTGCAGGAGGCCGATATCTATACAATAATAAATTTAATGAATATATATGTACATATAATTATTTGAGAAATATATATTAACTAATTAACTTACTTCGTAGGCCCGTCCGTCCAAATCTCCATACACGTCTCGTCCCGGGGAGCGCATGGAGGGTCGCTCTCACCTCCTGCTTGGGCAGGATCAGTCTGATCGCCGTCCTCCATATGCTCGACATCGGCTCTCTCCATGGAGCCGTCGGCAGGAGGAATGCTGGAAGCGGAAGGAATGCTGGACGCGGGATCAGGAATGCTGGATGACGAGGAAGGAGTCGCCAACCTGCTGGAACTGCCCTGTCCCGGTAATGGACCAGGAACAGAACGGTACACTAGCGTACTCAGAGATGAGGATGAGGGTACGAAATCTGCATCCCCAGCCCGAGGTAGACGGGACTACCTAATATAATATCCTCCGCGTCGTCCTCCTGGTCTAGTCATACCTGATAATAACATATGACAATAAAATAAATATACATATTTATATGATAGAAATCACAGATTTTTGAAAATATCATAGTCACAAATAAAAGTGTCACTAAAGTGTCATAGATTTATATGATAAAAGTGTCACTAAAGTGTCAAATATGATGATAAAACAAACGTACAGATTTAATCCTTTTCTGAAAATTCATCTAGTTCGTTTAGCTCTTCTTCTTCTTCTTCCTCCTCTACATCTTCACTTTCATCTGCATCTTCCTCTTCAGATAATTCTACTTCTACACAATTAGATGTGTAATGAGGAACTTCCGTCGTGTCCACTTCTATAATATTTGTTACAAGAGATAGTTCATCCTCTTGATAAGCTATATCGTCAATCTCAAAGGTATTTCTAGCTTTGGTCTTGCATACTGCCCACCAGTCCGACCTTGTTGTTCCCCGTTTAGGATAACTTGTGAAGTACACGAGCTGAGCCTGACTTGATAGGACAAATGGTTCATAGGCTTGATATCGACGCCGATAGTTTATATCCACATGACCGTGCTTGTCTATTTTCCAACCTTGACCTTCAATCGGATCAAACCAATCACACCTGAATAACACAATCTTAGCAGGCTCTATTCCATAACTATATGTCAGCTCCACAATCTCCCGTAGGACGCCATAGAAATCGTTGCCCGCATCAACATCTTTGTAGTTCGATGATCTGATACACAAACAGTTGTTTTTGGTGGAATCGAGATCCACAAAGTTGTCTCTGATCGGGCAAGTTGTTGACTTGAACCTAAACCCATTAACATAGTAGCTTGGCCATATTTTTGCAGCATAAATTGGTCCCTTGGCTAGCATTCTAATAGACTCATTCTCAAGTCTTGCGTATGGACGATCGACCTAAATACCACGAAAAAATAAATTAAGCTCATTCTCAAGTGCATATACAGAAAGGTAATTACAGAGTTCTCAAGTCTTACATATGCACTCAACCATGATGGAAAATAATGCCTCATTTCTTGTTCTAGTTCTTCTTTTGTTATGTGTGGCCTACCTGACCTCACATCATCATTAAATATGCTGAAAACAACATCGTTCAATTAATGTTATAGTATAATAATCAACACTATTAAAATAATGTAGACGTTTTAATTACTTACCCCTCCAGCTTCTCTACTTCATCATCGTCGCAGTTGAGTAATACATACACCTGAGCAGCCCTTAGCTCATCATCGTTCAGATATCTCTTCTTCATTTTACCCGATCGCTTTCCTGGAGCATTAAATACCTTCAGTATTGTATCATTACATTCATGATCTCCGTCGTTGTTTCTGGAAGCTCTCGTTCTATTAGTTGCAACATGTGGCTTGAAATACATCAAACAAAAGTTTGTAATCTCCTCAAGAATATATGCTTCACAAATAGAACCCTCGACCCGTGCCTTATTGTTCACCTTTCTTTTTAGGTGATTCAAATGTCGCTCGAACGGGTACATCCATCGATATTCGACGGGTCCACCAACACGTACCTCATAGGATAGATGAATCGGCAAATGTTCCATAGAGTCGAAGAATCCAGGAGGAAACACCCTTTCTAGCTTGCACAATGTTACCGTAATGACTTTCTCTTGCTTTTCTAGACGATCAACGAGCAATTTCTTAGAACAAAGATCCCTGAAGAATATGCTAAGCTCCGTCAATGGATCCCAAACTACCTGCGGTAAGAATTCCCGAAATGCAATCGAAATTAACCTCTCCATGAATATGTGACAATCATCGCTCTTCATACCCGTCAATTTGTTTTCCTTCAGATCGACACATCTTCTCAGATTTGACACATATCCGTCTGGAAATTTTAGGCCCTGGATCTACCGACAAAGTCTCACTTTATCCTCCTTGTCCAGTAAGAAAATTGACTTCGGCAGGAACTGTTTTCTATTCTCCTCTATCAAATGCAACGCAGGGCGTTTGTATATTTCTTCTAAGTCCAACCTGGCCTTGGGATTGTCTTTCATTTTTTCCTTTACGTCCATCACAGTATTAATTATGTTATCAAACACATTCTTCTCAATATGCATGACATCAAGATTATGTCAGATCAGATTGATACTCCAATATGGCATATCCCAGAATATGCTCCTCTTTGTCCAGTTATGATCTCTACCAAATCCATCGCACTTGTACCCAGTTGTAGGATCTTTGATAGCACTTGGAAAACCTCTTACCTCCTTCCATATATTGGCTCCGTACCACCTTGGCGGTGGATCACCCTTCTCTACAACGCCGGCACGGAATGCATTCCTGTTCCTTCTGAACGGATGATCTTTTGGCAGAAATTGTCGATGACAACCAAAGAAGCACGGTTTTCCTCCGAGTTTCAAACGGAAAGCCTTAGTACGGTCCATGCAATACGGACATGAAAGACGGCCATGAGTGCTCCATCCAGATAACATTCCATAGGTCGGAAAGTCGTTGATGGTCCACATAAGGGTTTCCTTCATCTGAAAATTCTGCTTCCTGGAAATATCGTACGTGTTAGCGCCTACTTCCCATAATTGATTCAACTCATCTATCAAAGGCTGTAAGTACACATCAATATTTCTCTTGGGATTGTTCGAACCAGGAATTATAACGGTTAGAAACATGTACTGAGTCTTCATGCACATTCAAGACGGTAGGTTATACGGAGTGACAATCAGCCAGCACGAATTCTGGGATCCCGAATGACCAAAAGGAGTAAAATCGTCAGAAGATAGCCCCAATCTGACATTACACGGATCTGAAGCAAAATCAGAATACACTCGATTAACGTGCTTCCACGCTTCTCCATCGGATGGGTGATCCAACACTCCTTCAATCTGTTCTCGCATGTGCCAACTCATATTTTTGGCCGTCTCTTTCAC
>JANAVB010003400.1:37222858-37262858 GCA_029216955.1 Iris pallida | reverse complement strand
GTGTGTAGGCGGTAGGACGACCGCATAGGTACCAACAAAGACTTAGATTCTTAAATAGTTTGAACAAATTCTACTTTCTTTCAATCTCAATCTCACGTGTCTATGTTTTTACCACCTTGACTAATGTTGCTACTATAATCTAGTTTTGCAAACTCATCCATTTATCGAGTTTGTTCATGACATGCTATTGAGAGCGCGCTCACTAACATATTGTCTAGTCAGAACCGGTGCATGATGGTCTGATCAACTGAGTGCACTTTGTTCGCTTTTTGTTCTACGTGGATGGAGACATAGTTAAACTTGCCTCTAGAATCCCATCCACGACTGCCTTGACAATTCTTTTGAAATTATTCGGTCGTCTTTGAACCACATATTCGTATTCGATAATATTGTCTTTTGAACTCCTTATTGCTTTCGCCTTCACCTATTTTAGAAGGACGAAGGCATTGTAGTAGAACTTCCTCTAGCCTTCCTATCGATTAGGACCATTATCACTCGATGTTGCTATATCTTCATTCTAAACTACTCGCCTTTTTCTCGGCCCTATATTTACTATCATGACCTTCTAATCGCTTAATTTAGGAGTAAATCTAATTCGTTCTCTTAATCGTGCCCTCAACCTACTCTCAAAGAAATCATATCTTCTAGGTCTCTAATTTATTTCTCTTGATACCTTGCTATTCTTTATTGCATGATAATCTTGATTAACTTTAACCCTTAACCTTTTAATTGTTGCTTTAAACTCATGACCCTCATTCCTTATCTATAACCCTATCCGTAATATTATTTCTATGACCTAAGCCACGACTTACTAATCGCATGTTTATGTTGAACGTCATTTTCTTGCCTCGTCCAATGATTTGATTGTGCTTCCTTATCGATATGCCCTTGTACCTCCACACCCCCCCTAATCATTCTTAATTTAGAGGACAAAATTCTTGTAAGTTGGGTAGGATGTAAAACCCCCTAATTTTTACTACATTTTTATTTTTTACAAATTTTGATTTTATTTTTGTTGCGTATTACACGTCACACGCGGATTTGCATTCTCCATATTTGCTCGTCGAGTGCGAATATGTGCGAGGAACATATTTTGAAAATATTTTATTTATAAAATTTATTAATATAGAAAACATACAGTTCATTTCAATATTAGTATTTATTTTGTTTGAAATAGAAATTTTCGTCGTACTAGTAGCAATCTTTATTTATTTATACCAATTTCAAAAATAATATTTACATAGATATTTTGTACTAGTTGCATGAGGATACATGAAAATTTAATTCATGTAGATAATTTGGTTTTCGAAAATATTTTATAATTATCTTAATTTATTTAAAAGGTATTTTTGTAGTAGTTCCTATTAATATTTAATTTGATTTTCAAAATTTATTATTATTTATTTATTATAAGCATACTTTTAGATTTATGGATTTATTGTTTAATTAGTTATGGTAATAAAAATTTAACTTATTGATTTGATTTTAGATAATTGGAGATAAGATTTTACTTAAATTGAATAGTGGATTGGATTTATGGAATTTGTTTTAAATTGATTTAAATAAAAGGGGTGAATTATCTAAATGGGAATTTAAATTCTCCCGTATCTTATCTAAATAGGAGCTTCCACCTCCTATATAAGGAGAGGCTCATTATTCTCTTTTCCAATGATTTCTCCACAATCATCTCCATAAATAATTTCCACCATCCTCAACAATGTCGTGCATCGTGTCCGTGTCCCCCTTCCCATCCACTATATTTTATTTCTAACACAAATACAGAAATTCTCTCTGTGTCCGACATGCCGGACACCCCGTCCCGTGTCTCACAGGACACGACACAGCCCTCTCCCCCGTCATTTCCTCCATCACTACCACCGGCTGGCTTCGACCTTCCCCGTACCCTTTTCCCTGGCCGTCGACCCCAAGCCGGCAGCACCCACGCCCGACAACCTCCTCATAGCCTACCAACACCACCAGCGACATCGTCGCCCTCGCCTCATCGATGTCATCTCCCTTCTTCTCCTCGTCTCCACCCAAACACCATCCTGACCAGAAACCACCACCATCATCGTTGCCAAAGCCTCAACCACCAGAAATTTTAGCTAGCTCCGACCCGTTCCGACACAACCTCCATCACCAGTCATCACCACTACCGCAGCATCAGGAACACCTCGCCCCTACGACCATTGCTGTCGTCCACGAGACACCCCCATCACCGCCATCGACAACACCAAGCTCCGGCCAACCCGCCACCAGAAAACCCCACAACCGACACCAACCCCTCACAAATAAACCACCATCACCACCGATCACCAAACTCTATCTCCGTCACCGGCAGCTCGACAACCACCCAACGACTTTTCGACCACCACGGTCATCATCACCACCATTCCCTCCAAAAGACCAAAAACTCAGAAGAAAAATAAGCCACCACCACCATCAATAAGGCCCTTACCTTACCTCCGGTCATGCCCGCCATGACGAGCGTCGCACCTCCGCTCTGGGTCCGCCGACTGTCGTGCCTGACCGCAGCCACCAACGCCTGCTCGATTTGGTGCAGCGACCCTCCGATCTGCCACCACCAGCCCGCCTTGGTACGACAGCACCTGGTCCCCGCCGATCGAGATCCGGAGCTGCGGTCGAGCTCCTCCGTGCGCCGAGCTGGCGCCCTGAGCTGGCACCAGCCCTGACAACTGCCGCCTCCAGCCGTCGGAACCCTCTCTCAAGTTCTCTCTCCGCTCCTCCTGTGATTCCGCTCTCTCCACCCCCTTTCTCTCCACATCTCCCTCTCCCCTCTGTTCTTTTCTCTCTCTTCTCCCTTCTTTAAGAAGTTTTGTGTTTTTTTTCTTTTCTAAAATTGCTACCAAGAACAGAGAACAGCTGTTCTCCTTGGGACTGTTGCTTACTATTCCTATTATTATTTGTTTTATTAAATTTTGGTGTGTTTGTTATAGTATCGAACCCAAATATTTTTATTTATTCAGAGTAGATATATATACCGAATTTATCTAATTATTATTTTTGTCACTATCTATTATTATTCTTATTTTCTAAGATATATGGTATAAGTTTTAATACATGTATATTTTGAGTATTAATATTATAGTGTTTTTCTTCAGTTTTATTCATTAGTACTATTAAACTTATTGGTTTTATAAATTAACATTTTCAATTTGAAGCAAATGGCAGTGAATTCACTGCTGATTTATTTCATTATTAATATTAATATTATTATGATTGTATGATTATTATTACTAACTACAGTATTGTATTTTGTCATTAATATTTTACTGCTATTATTCTTATTATCATATTTTTAGTGACTAAGATTAGTGTTATTATTAGTTATTATTAAAAATTGGTTTTGTGTAATTAGGTATAATAAGCTTTTCAAAATTTCCTTCTAAAAATATATATACACATTTATATAAATATTATATTTGGCTTGGCCTATATTTTAAAATATAGTTTTAGAACCCAAGATAAATTTTCAAGATTATTAATATTTATCTAGAATTATTTTGACCTGCAAACCAAATGATGTTTTGACACAAATTAGGTTTGCCTTAAATGATTTTTTTAAATAATTTTTCTAAAGAAAATTATTTTTGTATTTATCTAAAACTATGTTTGAAAATATAAATTGAGCTAAAATATTATTTAACAAAACTTAGAGTTTAGCTCAAAAGAACGATTCCAATTTTTTTAAAAGTATTTCCCTAAAAATTTATTTTACTAATAAAGTCTAGTTTTCAAATATTATAGATATTTTGTAAAATCGTATATATAATAGTAACCCAATTTCTTTAATATTCCTCATGTCCATGACTAATCCCATTTTTCTTATTCCATCGCCAATTCTGTACTTCACTATGTCAACCCTAACTAATTTGACCCTTCTAGACCCAATGGAACTGTCTGTGCCACCATCAGAGGTCACCTTGTGTAGTTGTTACCCGAAGTAATTAAAATATGGGTGTAAGGATGAATACTGACAAGGAGTACAATGAAATACCTGTGTTTTTAAGGATTAAGTTGTAGTGATAGTGTATTACTATAGTTGGGACTGACAGAGGATGACAATAATAGTGGGTATGAATGTAACTGAGAAATGAAATCATTGTTTGTTATGATTATAAAGCTTATATAGTAAGAATAATTTGACTATTTCCTATTACATTTGAACCCTTCCTTTTGTGGTCTATTAGTACACATGAATTTTGGGATGAATTTAGGGAGGGGATGCAATGAGTGTGTGATCAAACAATGTAGTAGTATAAGTCGAAAGGACCCAGGAAGTGAACTGTCTGTGTTCATGTGTGAGTAAAGTTGTGCACTCAGGAGAAGTCCATGATTCCTACGTCTGTGACTGATACTGGTATGAGGATATGTAGTGGTGATACTTGGGTTATTAAATACGATGAAGTAGAGTAGGAATAGTGTTGAGAGTGCATGGAAAGCCATTCTTGGTTGTATGGGGTCCTATAGGAGAGAAGACCCTATCTACTGTGGTAGGTGTGTTTGCCTAGTGTCACAAGGAAAAGGGATGTGTTTAACAAGTACTCCACCTGGCCTTCATAAATAATACTTGAGTTATGGTAGTTGATGAACTTCTAATACACCATAGTATAAAAATTGGAAAAATGGTTTTAGCATATAAGTGTACTGTGGATGAAGAGGGTATAAATTTTATGCTTCGTATTTCACAAAAGTTATAGTAAATTGATAGAATGAGGATAGAGGATATATGTGTAATTGAGAGAGAACAACTAAAGAGAAGTGAGCATACACAGTTGGTAAGCAGGATATGTGGAGTGCATAGAAGAAGCACTTTAGAGAGAGTATGAGCATTAAGTTGTTATTCACACTTGAGGCAATAATATTGGTAGTCCTATAAGCCACACATTTTCTTGTCTATTAGTCAACTAAGTAGCTACTTCATTTATTTAATTATTATTCTCTAGGTTCTTTGGACTTCTCAGAATTGGGCCCCACGATCCGATTCAACGGATGATTTTGTGCACGGGCCACCGGAATCGAAAATTGGACATACCGTTGGGTTCGTATCGTCAAACCAAATCCGTAGACATGTAGTTTGACGACTTTAGAGACCATTGACTCTGGCACACTTTTCGGTGCAAAGCGGATCCAACAGCGGACACCGTTTTGACCCAAAATTACTGTTTTACCTCTGTGTCCAGAATTGGACTTAAGGATAGGCAATCCTAGCTAATTTGACTATTCTGATAATATTGGTAACATCTATTACAGCTTCTGGAGGCTGTTGTGGGACTTGGACTCTCTGACTTGTTGATTGACGATATATTGTTGGTTCTCCGTGCAACCCTCAGGCAAGTATACCTTGCTAAACATATGCAATATTTACATTATTTTCTTCCTATTGTGCTTCTTTCATATGGTTACCTATTTCCCATATTGTGATTGGTTTGTCATCGACTGTTTTACCTATTTTTAGATTTGCGTGCACGTATAGGATATTCGACATTGCTTGATTATTGGTCTGTTCGTGTTACCTTGTCTCGTGATTGAGGTGTCAGTTTCTATATCTTGTTCTTGACTTGACCAATCTTGACTGGGAGTATCTTGCATTGTACTACAGTTGAGATATACTATAGATTGGGAGTATCTTACATCGTACTACGACCTATATTCGATTCTTTTATCTTGATATTGCTTGATTGACTTGACTTGAGACATGCCATAGATTGGGTGTATCTTACATTGTACTACGATCTATAGCATATATTGACTGATTGATTGATTTGATTTGCGATACTATGAATTGGGAGTATCATGCATTGTACTACGATTTATAGGTGTCTGCTTGACCTTGTATCCTTTAGGAGAGGAGATCGATACTAGAATTGGCTAATCTCGACTGAGAGTATCCTGCTTTGTACGTCAATTGAAACACTATAGATTAGGAGTATCTTGCATTGTACTACAAGCTATAGTAGTTCTGATTGAGAGTTAGCCAAGTTTAGTATTACATTTCCACACGACTCGTCGTCCTTAGATTTCTTCTTGCAGTGTTCTTATCCTCCATACATGTTATTTATTGTCATATTAGTAGGCCTGTTTTATGTATCTTGCTAGTCCTCTGAGGACCTGATGATCTCTTCAGGTAGCTGATTGCACGGAGTTAGTTAGCTGAGCATGTGGTAGTTGACTACAATCGCATGATTCAGGTATTTTGTTAGTGTTATTGATTTACCATCTTTCCCGTACTTTTATGATATATCCTGCTTATCAGTTTAGCTTTATAGACTCATATTATTTTTGGGAGTCTAATCAGACATATATGCTAGTGTGCTGCAGACCACGACCCATACTTGTTCATTCTTATCCCATATATTCTTGTGGATTGAGATACAATGTAGATTACCATATTAGCCAGGATACCATGATCTTGACAGCTTATACGTACTCGAGTCGGGCTGGAGTCCGCTCGATACGTAGCTGGCTTGTTCACGAGCTCGCGCCCGAAAATCGGGTGCGGGTTGTGACAGTTCCTAGTCCTACGTATTTTGGAACTGAGGCGTTACATGTTTTTGGGGTGGCCCATGCAGGTCAAGATAAATTGTTTGGTTACTTTACCGTACCAAGCAAGCCCTTGTATAGGATTAGAGTCTAGGATCTTATCCACATACTTGACCTCTTTCCTCAATTCTATTTGCGAACTACCTCTTGAACTCATTGATTAGCATCTTACTTGATCCCCTCTACCATAGACTCTTATCCTTCTTTTGTGCTTGATATTGGTTAGGAAGATACCCATACTAGGTAGACATAACTCTTTGTCCCATCACACCATTAGTTCAACTCTTGTAAGTTGGGTAGAATGCCTTACGACCTAACCTTCCTTATGGCCTTAACCAAGTCTTGACAAGTCACTACTAAAATAAGGCAAATTAGCGACGTCCAGATACGTCGCTAATTAAGGAAAATACGTCGCTAAACGTAATTAGCGACGACTTTAGCGACAAAAATTGAAGGTCGCAAAAAAGCTAGTCGCAGATGACAAATTCGTCGCCCTCCGTCGCTGTTTGCGACGTCACCACAATATCGCTGCGTCATCGCAAAGTTAGCGACGGAGGGCGACAAAATTTTACGTCGCCAAATTAGCGACGTAGTGCGACTACGTAGCGACGTTATTTCTTTTTATGTGATGACATGGCATGCCTGCCACGTCAGCAGTTTAGCGACGTACGGCGACCAAATTAGCGATGTCAATGTCAGCTACTAAGCGACGGATTGCGACGGATAGCGACGTGACGGCGCTAATTAGCGACGTCTGGATACATCGCTATACGTCGCAGAACGTCGCTATACGTCGCAGATATTATGAAAAAAATTTAAAAAATATGTTTGGTATTTTTGTTATGCTGTGTCTGTGTTTACACAGACACGCATCATCACAAAAATACCAAACATATTTTTTAAAAAATTGGGCAGCACCTCCTTTGTATATCAGATCATCGCTTATAACCCAGCGTAGGTATATTTGTCATCCCGTCGCAGATATCACAAATATACATGTCCAAGTAAATATCATACATGTACTCAATGAAAATACCAACAAAGTAAATATCCAACAAACATACATGTCCACAATGGAGGGCAAATAAGAATGAAAATCAGTGTACAGAACGGTCAATGGGCCCATAGGGCCAATACATACAAAGATGATAAAAAAATCTACTGGATCACTGTGGACCCCTGCCGCGTATTTGAGATAGCATGTACTCATACTGCTCCTGTGTGAGCTGCACCGTAGGGGCAGTAGGAGGCAGTGCAATGTCTGGAGTCGGCACCGTCGATGGACCGGGAGGATGTATCTGCTCCAGCTCTCACAGTCGCTCACCAAGCACAGCAAGGGTACTCACCATCCTATGAGTACTCCCCTCAATCAAAGTTTGTACCTGAGTGAGTGAGGCAGACATTGTCCTCTGCGATCCCTCCAGCTCGACCTGTCTATGCTCCGTGCGCTGCGTAGACTCGGTGAGCGTGTGCAAGCTGGCAGCTGTAGCCTGCTGCAGACTCATCAGCTCCTGTATACTGCGCTCGACCGCATCAAATCGTCCGGTGATCATCGGATCGTCGCACTACGGTATGGTGATCAGAAATCTGTTGCTACAACTCGCGACGCAGCTCGTCGATCTGACGACCAATATTCTGAGCTCGTGATGACGCCTGCGAAGCTGGAGACTGCGCACTGACAGAGGGGGCCCGAGATGACTCTGAAGCCAAATAGGCGCCGTAGGATCCCGTACCGTAGTACGTACCCTTCTGAAGACCACCAACGGGGTTCATCCAGAGGTCGTTCGACGATGGAGCTATAGGCGGCTGGGAGGAAGTACCAGCCCCTCCCTCTGCTGGCGCACTAGCAGCAGCAGCCGCCTCCTCTTGTAGCTGAAGAAACTCGGCCTAGAACAATGTTTGCTAACGTATAAGTGTTTGCTAAAGTCTATATTGATATCTATTTTCCTGCTTTCTAAATTATAGTAAATAATATAAAGAATAAAACGTACATATGCCTGCGTCGCCCTCTCGTCAATGAACTCCCCAGCCCTTCGATGGGTGACCAGGAAGATGGTCACCATGTTGGGATCCTCACCCTTTTTTACCTGTTAAAATATATTATCTATTATTAGTATTAAACATTCTATCCAACTATATATAAAATGATGTCCGTCATAGCAAACGTACCAGACGACGAAAATGCTCTGTCATTGGAATGGAGCCACCATACCACTTACTGGCGCTTGACCGCGCCACCTTGGCCTTGTCAGACCGCTCCTGGTACCTGGCCTCGCCGAATCTAGCCTTCATCGCAGTCCACTGCTCTGGCGTGATCCAACCATGGATCGGCTTTCCAGAGTGATCACGAGACTTCTGGTCGTGGATCGCATCACGGATGAGCTTGCCTGCGACGACAGAAAATTGGGCCTCGATCTTCGCCGCCCGGTGTGGTGGATAGAAATAGGTCCTCTACAAGAAGTAAAATAGAAAAGTTGTATAATATACACAAATGATTATTAAAATTTAAAAATAAACAAATTTTTTACCTTGAAGTGGGCCAACCAAAAGGCCTTCCTATCTGCGGGAGCATCTGAGTAGTTAATCCAAGGCCCACCATAGTTCTGCCTCAGAAATAACCCCTGCTGTCTCTGTACTGCAGGAGGCCGATATCTATACAATAATAAATTTAATGAATATTTATGTACATATAATTATTTGAGAAATATACATTAACTAATTAACTTACTTCGTAGGCCCGTCCGTCCAAATCTCCATACGCGTCTCGTCCCGGGGAGCGCATGGAGGGTCGTTCTCCCCTCCTGCTTGGGCAGGATCAGTCTGATCGCCGTCCTCCATATGCTCGGCATCGGCTCTCTCCATGGAGCCGTCGGCAGGAGGAATGCTGGACGCGGAAGGAATGCTGGACGCGGGATCAGGAATGCTGGATGACGAGGGAGGAGTCGGCAACCTGCTGGAACTGCCCTGTCCCGGTAATGGACCAGGAACTGCTCTACTCCCGCTATGTATTCATCCCGCACACCACACATATCATCATGACGACGATTGTACATCCATGAACGAGTCCGCAAGTAGTAATTCATATCCATTTGGAAATAATTCTGCAAAGATGGACACACATGTTCAGCGCAGTAACTTGTCAAACTGGGTGAAGTTGAGTTAACTAAGTCAATATCTTGGACTCCTTGCTCAAACTAGGCCAAAGTCAACTCTTGGTCAACTTTGTTCAACTCTAGTAGTCAAACTAGGTCAACTATGGTCAAACTAGTCAATGCCACCATTCTAGGCCCTAACTAGCCCATACTAGCTAGCACACACCATTCAAGGCTATACAAGCCTAACCTATAATTCAAGTACCAATAATGACCAAAGTCAACTCAAGCTATCTCATACACACAAGTAATATCTATATAGATATATACATACAATATATATATATATATATATATATATATATATATATATATATATATATATATATATATATATATAGGCATGCATATACTATATGCCTATATTACAAGACAAGGCAACTTTCATGCATTCATATATTTAGACACTCTAACATAGGCTATATGCCTATATCACATATGAGTTACATGATATAGTTATGTATATATGTATACAATACCATCTATCAAACTTATATATAGAGAGAGAAGTAGAGAGTGGGTGGTGTGTGTACATGCACATGTGAATGGGGGGTGAGTGTGTTGACTGTTACATGTGACAGTCACATGTATGTGTATATGAGGGAGGCTAACATGCTTGTATTAGGCTATATGTGTGTGTGAGTGAGTGAGTGAGTGAGTGAGTGAGTGATATGAACTAAGGGTCAGTCCAATCTGGACAGTGAGGGGATTTACTATTTTCAGTCAAATAGGAAAGGAAAGGAAATCAGTTTATTTCACACAACATTACATACTCCTATAACATATTTCAGACCATTCACCTCAAACCCAAATCGAGAACCCAAACTCTAACCAAATCACCCCAAACTTAAAACTCAGTCAGCACACATATAGATACACTACACTAGGGTTTTAAACATGTAAACTAAAGCATTAAACTAGGTTAAATTGTTTGTCAAAACTGGGTTTTCAAAACTGGAAAATACAGTAAATTAACAAGGTATCAGTCAACATAGGGTATTTAGAAATTGATATATAAAAACATGTTAAAATGGTAAATAAATGGTTGGTAAAGGATCTAGGCTATGTGTACGTATCCAACATAGTGTCTCGTGTCCACCACAACATGACACAGTGTGTCCATGTGTGTGTGTGTGTGTGTCTGTCTGTGTGTGTGTGCGTGTGTGTGTGTGTGTGTCCGTGGGAGAGAAGGAGGAGGACGAGGAGTTAGGTTAGGGTTTACCTGAGGAAGAGGAGGAGGAGCTCGACGGGGGGGTGGGTAGGGGTTGCCGGGGGGGAGGGAGTTGCCGAAGGAGCTCGAGGAGGGGGAGAATTTCGAGTGGGGGAAAAAACTTTCGAGTGGGGGAAAAAAATTTCGAGTGGGGGGAAAAAGAACACAGCATGCCCTAAGTAAAATAGTTAGCGACGTATAGAGGAGACGTCGCTAACCGTTGCCAATTTTTAATATATGTCGACATATTTAATAATATGTCGCTAAGCGTAGCTAATTCCGTCGTATAGCGACAAATTTCTAGGACGTCGCTAATATGCAAAATGTTGGCGACGTTTTTTGTTGGCGTCGCTAATTTCGTCACTAATATGTCATATTTTGGTAGTGAGTAGGCGGTAGGATGACTGCATAGGTACCAACAAAGACTTAGATTCTTAAATAGTTTGAACAAATTCTACTTTCTTTCAATCTCAATCTCACGTGTCTATGTTTTTACCACCTTGACTAATGTTGCAACTATAATCTAGTTTTGCAAACTCATCCATTTATCGAGTTTGTTCATGACATGCTATTGAGAGCGCGCTCACTAACATATTGTCTAGTCAGAACCGGTGCATGATGGTCTGATCAACTGAGTGCAGTTTGGTTCGCTTTTTGTTCTACGTGGATGGAGACATAGTTAAACTTGCCTCTAGAATCCCATCCACGACTGCCTTGACAATTCTTTTGAAATTATTCGGTCGTCTTTGAACCACGTATTCGTATTCGATAATATTGTCTTTTGAACTCCTTATTGCTTTCGCCTTCACCTATTTTAGAAGGACGAAGGCGTTGTAGTAGAACTTCCTCTAGCCTTCCTATCGATTAGGACCATTATCACTCGATGTTGCTATATCTTCATTCTAAACTACTCGCCTTTTTCTCGGCCCTATATTTACTATCATGACCTTCTAATCGCTTAATTTAGGAGTAAATCTAATTCGTTCTCTTAATCGTGCCGTCAACCTACTCTCAAGAAATCATATCTTCTAGGTCTCTAATTTATTTCTCTTGATACCATGCTATTCTTTATTGCATGATAATCTTGATTAACTTTAACCCTTAACCTTTTAATTGTTGCTTTAAACTCATGACCCTCATTCCTTATCTATAACCCTATCCGTAATATTATTTCTATGACCTAAGCCACGACTTTCTAATCGCATGTTTATGTTGAACGTCATTTTCTTGCCTCGTCCAATGATTTGATTGTGCTTCCTTATCGATATACCCTTGTACCTCCACACTCCCCCCCTAATTATTCTTAATTTAGAGGACAAAATTCTTGTAAGTTGGGTAGGATGTAAAACCCCCTAATTTTTACTACATTTTTATTTTTTATAAATTTTGATTTTAATTTTTGTTGCGTATTGCACGTCACACGCGGATTTGCATTCTCCATATTTGCTCGTTGAGTGCGAATATGTGCGAGGAACATATTTTGAAAATATTTTATTTATAAAATTTATTAATATAGAAAACATACAGTTCATTTCAATATTAGTATTTATTTTGTTTGAAATAGAAATTTTCGTCGTACTAGTAGCAATCTTTATTTATTTATACCAATTTCAAAAATAATATTTACATAGATATTTTGTACTAGTTGCATGAGGATACATGAAAATTTAATTCATGTAGATAATTTGGTTTTCGAAAATATTTTATAATTATCTTAATTTATTTAAAAGGTATTTTTGTAGTAGTTCCTATTAATATTTAATTTGATTTTCAAAATTTATTATTATTTATTTATTATAAGCATACTTTTAGATTTATGGATTTATTGTTTAATTAGTTATGGTAATAAAAATTTAACTTATTGATTTGATTTTAGATAATTGGAGATAAGATTTAACTTAAATTGAATAGTGGATTGGATTTATGGAATTTGTTTTAAATTGATTTAAATAAAAGGGGTGAATTATCTAAATGGGAATTTAAATTCTTCCATATCTTATCTAAATAGGAGCTTCCACCTCCTATATAAGGAGAGGCTCATTATTCTCTTTTCCAATGATTTCTCCACAATCATCTCCATAAATAATAATCCTCATTATTCTCTTTGCCTTAAATGATTTTTTTAAATAATTTTTCTAAAAAAAATTATTTTTGTATTTATCTAAAACTATGTTTGAAAATATAAATTGAGCTAAAATATTATTTAACAAAACTTAGAGTTTAGCTCAAAAGAACGATTCCGATTTTTTTAAAAGTATTTCCCTAAAAATTTATTTTACTAATAAAGTCTAGTTTTCAAATATTATAGATATTTTGTAAAATCGTATATATAATAGTAACCCAATTTCTTTAATATTCCTCATGTCCATGACTAATCCCATTTTTCTTATTCCATCGCCAATTTTGTACTTCACTATGTCAACCCTAACTAATTTGACCCTTCTAGACCCAATGGAACTGTCTGTGCCACCATCAGAGGTCACCTTGTGTAGTTGTTACCCGAAGTTGCAATTCATGCCACATTGATCATTGCAGTACACCAAGCGTCCTACCAGACAAGATACCTTTCCATTAGCTGTTTATTTTACTTTAGCTCATATTCATGCATTTATTCATTATTTATTTTCTGTAAAATAAACTGTGATACATGGCACAAGAAGATAAAATTTTACTGTTTAGTTCTATTTCCTGCTATGTACTATTTTCTTATACATTGAACTTAGTGTTAAGGGACCACCCTTTGTGTGTTGCATTCATAGGCCTTGACACATTTTTACCACGGAGTTGCGAGTCGCATGTAGAACTCGGACATATGTGACTGGCTGGCCACCGGTACGTATAAGCCGTGCGATAGGAATAACCGCTAATAGAGGTTGCATGCTTAGTTTGACTTAGCAGTTAATAGAGATTTTGTGTTGTGGATACAACATAGTAGGCATTGGGCGGGGAGGACAATACCTTAGCGTATGGGCTACTATGCACTTTCCCTTTTGTAACCCGTGAGCTCCGCCGGAAACGCGTGTGAGATTACCCATGATTACTGACAGCCACTGGCTGACCACCAGTACGTATAAGCCGTGCCATAGGAATAACCGCTAATAGAGGTTGCATGCTTAGTTTGACTTAGCAGTTAATAGAGATTTTGTGTTGTGGATACAACATAGTAGGCATTGGGCGGGGAGGACAATACCTTAGCGTATGGGCTACTATGCACTTTCCCTTTTGTAACCCGTGAGCTCCGCCAGAGACGCGTGTGAGATTACCCATGATTACTGACAGCCACTGGCATTCTGTGGAACGTTATGCTCTTATTGATTGGGCCTCTGGTGCCCCAGGGGGGGGACCATGCCGATCCCATTTTAGCCAGGGCCCATGCGTTGGAGGATGTTCTTAAAATTGCATACACTTAGACTGGTTAGGCTACTTTATCCGTTAGGTATGAGTACTTGTATCTGATTGTGGCTTGGAACAATAACTTGTCGCGGACTAGTTTGCCACATCTTATCCTTGTTTGGTTGTAGGTGTGGCTCACTGCTCCGATGAGAAGGTATTGAACCTTGTTGGGGTCCGGATACCATATTGGATTCATTACTAGGAAAGATACTTCATCGTGGGTTAGTGTGCCATCTCCTGTCCTTATTTGGTTGGGGGGATGGTATGCTAATCCAAATGGTGAAGTATTGGACCATGTTATGATCCAATCTTACTTATTATTATTATGCAATATTTAATCAGTTTATATGGCATGATATTATGTATCTTGTTACGTCCCTCTGAGGACCTGGTTATCTCCCCAGATGTGTGTTCATGTCTTCCGTCGGTATTCTAGCCGAGGTTGTGGTCTTCTCCATTTATTCGAAGATGATGTGTCTTGGATCTATCTTGCTACCTCCGTCAAAATCTTTTATATATCATGTACTTCTTTCCTTTTATTTGATTAGTAGTGGATGTATCTCCACCCAACATATTGTATTAAGACCATTCATTATATGATATCCTTTATTTCCTTATTTTGTGCATGAGATTAGTTTTCATGGTGTTACTGCATTTTACAGCTTACGTATATTTATTATATAGCTGGCATGTCTACGTTCCTAGTCCTACGTATTTTGGGACTAGGGCGTTACAAGTAACTCATGTCATAACCTAGAACCTATATCCTAACTGCAGGCTCGTAATTAGTACTCTAAGTCGAGTACAATTACGATATCGCACTAGTTGCGACTCGACCTGCGTGGGCCACCACAAAAATGTGTCACAACCCGCACCCTGATTAGGGCACGAGCACGTGGGTACGTCCAGCCTACGCCACAGAGTCGGCGGCAGAACGCTGTATAGGTCAACTAGAAATATAGCAACTAGACACAATATATATAAACTTGTCATTTCCGTACGGAGATATATAATCACAACTCAATCACAAGACATCTAAGGAAAATAAGCACGAATATGATAAGAGAGGATAGAAATAGATAAACTGGAAATAGATGCAAGTTACCACACAAGTTCAGAGTTCAAAACATAACACAAGATCCCAAAATATAAAGTATACTACAAGTCTCAAAATACTAGCCGGAACACAGTCCAGTCAAACCTAACAAGTCTAAGTCTAAGCAGGTGGTGCGTCCTCAATGGGCACCGGCTCCACATGGATGTCCATGTCGTACTCACCGTCTATGCCAAACCCATAAAAGGTCGAGCAGTCAGCATCTATATCTTTTGTAAACATCAACGGGGTTATCCTGTCAGGATATAAGCAAGTACAAACGCTAACAGCAGTTCCATATGAATTTACAAATTCTATAAGAGACAATTATAATGGAATACAAGATAAAATATCAAGACTGGAATATAAATAGTATATGTAAAACTGGATATCATGTCAGGATATGAAATACCGGAATGTAGAACAGTACAGGAATATCTGATGTATAATGTAAACATAAACAGTTCCTTGAGATACTAGGCGTTATGTGGTCGGCTTAGAAAACTAGATCAGGCTGTTCCATTTGACCGGCTATCACAAGAAATGCATCTGGAGGGTCTAGCTGGGGAACATGGAAAGCGAGCACAACAAGTATAAGATCTCCCTACACCCTACGTGCAGTGAGGGGGAAGCAAGCACAAGAATAGTTACATGTGGGGTATTAATCATATAACCTCTAATAACTCCCCATCCCCGAGTAGTATAATGGAATCGAACATGACACGTCATGACACGAGATTCAAAAGAAGGGGGCCAGCCCACACCCAAATAGGTGTCTATACAAGTACAAGAAACAAGATCGACAATGCACCCATATACCAGGAAAGTCCAAGAATAACATCTCATGACAGGATCCGACATATACTAGTCCGTGTACCATCGTGTCGAGAATCAAGTAAAACAATACAACATAATCGGATATAGCAGATATCAAGACAACAAAAACTATCAGATAATGTACTCGCCTGCGGTCCTGAGCTGTCAATGAGAATCGATGCTCAGAGTGATGTCATAAACCTAAAGATGAGATATCATGAGTTAATTAGGGTTTGACAGTGTATAGCATGATATTCTAGTGTATGCTATCAATCTAGGTCAAACTCAGTCAAACTAGGTCACACTAAGTCAAACTAGGTCACACTAAGTCAACTAGGTCAAGCTACGTCAAACCAAGTCAAACTAGGTCACACAAAGTCAAACTAGGCCAAACTGGGTCAAAGCTTGACTTTCAGTTGACTTTTGGTCAACTGGTCAACTCTGGTCAACTCCTAGTCCAATCTAGGTCCAATGTTGACTTGTAGTTGACTTTGAGTCAAAATAGTCAACTATGGTCAAATAGGGTCAACTCTAGTCTAAGTATCATATTCCTAACCTTTACCTACCAAGATACTATATATCTTGGACATATTGGTATCGCAATACCAATACCTTGATAGGAATCCAATACCTTAACCTAGGTAAATATATACCTTAACTACCAATATACTAAACTAAGATATCTTGTATCTACCCTAAGCTACTAGCTAAACAATACTTACCCTTAGTTTCTAGGTATACCCCTTACCTTACCTTGAAGGTAGCTCAGTACCTTACCTTACAATAGGGTACTTATCATTTACCTTGTAGGTAAAAGGTAAACTCATTTACCTTAAGGTAAGGTAAATGCTAGAGATATCCTAAGATATCTAACTCTAACAACTAACATATATAACTCTCCAACTTATATACTAACAAAGGCTAACTAATAACTATCTAACATCTATAAACTAACCATTACTAACAAGGGTTATGCAAAGGGGTTAAATCGGCTCAATTGCAGCTGCAAGATGCTGCAGCAACTGTAGCTGTTGTTGCTCTCAAAATCTGCAGCAAGGAAGGCTGCTACTATGCCTGATAATGGCTGCTGCAGGGCCATCCATATGGCTGCGACTGTGGCTTGTATTTCCTACAGCAAGAGCTACTGCTGCAGCCTCCATTGCTTGCTGCCTTGGGCAGCAGTCCCCCCTCTTCTCCTCACTTCAAAACACCCACACACCACTCTCATCTACACTCACACACAAACACTAAAACACTCAAGCCTCACACCATCTTCCCCTCTCTAAACACAAACACACACACTCATAAACAACACACACAAAACACACACACACACACACACACACACACACACACACACACACACACATATGACAATATATATCTATATGTATATAAAACAGTCCACTATATTAGTATGAATTAAAATGACATGTAGAGACTTAAAACATGACTTGTAGGCTAAACCACTTAGATTCAACCACAAGTATACAAATGATAACAAGTCTAAACATCCTAACCATGGCCAATCTACTTTCTAACAATTATAAATCTGAAATTAATAGACAATAAAGCCTAATGAGCATAAAATCAAACACATGGGGTGCCTCCTTTGGAATCCGTCCATGGGGGACACTAAACTTACCCCAAAATCCTAAAGAGGACTCAAGAGAGCCTCAAAATGAACCCTAATGGTGGTTCATGCATGGAGGTGGTTCCTATGGATTCAATCTAGCTAAAATGTAAGGAAACATGCATTAGAGAGAGGTTTATACCTATTAGGAGTTGGATCCCAATGATACAATCAATAGGACACGGTTCCGACATGGAAACTCCCTGAAATTGGACACCCTTCCTTGCTCCTTGCTTCCACTCCTAGCTAGCAACTCCTCCTTTGTTGGTTGAGAGGAATGGAGGAAGAATGGAGGGATTTGTGGGATCAAAATCAAGAGGGAAGCTCTCAAGTTTGGGAAAAACTAATTTGGGAAAAAAGAGGCAACTAATGAAATGAAAGTGGAATGAAACCTTCCCTTCTTTGGCCGGCCATAGTAGCCCTAGATAGGTCCATTTGAAAAGTCCAATATGCCCCCAACTAGTCTCCCTTGGGTCAACTTAAGTCATGCCAAGGTTTGGGGTCAAAAGGGTCTAGTTTTAATCTCTAAATGAACATATCTAGTCATATGGGATTAGCCTAATTATACTAGACTAATTAATAGGGTTTGTGGGCCATGTTTAACTAATCTTTGGGTCCCTACTAGAGTCTAAGCTACCTGGGCCACTAATACAAGTCGAAACTAGACAAAAATTAAACCCGACTAAACTAATCCCCAAATAACAATATAAATAAACAAATATTCACAAAAATAATATAAATGGAAAATGACTATTTTACCTTCAATTATAAAAATTGGAAGTGACATATCTCAAGAAGTCCTAATTGTGATTGAGTACTCACTTATCCTAATACCCAATCTCCTATATCCTATCGCAAGCTCGCAGTAGTACAACTAAGCCTTTGTACTACCACGACGTCGCTCTATTACGAAGCTGGACCTACATGGGCCACCACAAAAATATGTCACGACCCGCATCAGATATAGGAGCACAAGCACATGGGTACGTCTAGCCTATATCGTAGCATCGACGGTAGAACGTTGTATAGGTCAACGGTGCTATCTAAACAGTCTAATGGATAAGTAAATCATAACCTGTCAATAGCAAACTCATCTTCGAATAGAGGAATATATATATATATATATATATATATATATATATATATATATATATATATATATATATATATATATATATTGAGGGTGTCCACTTCTTAATGGTGCTTGGAGGCATGCCTCCAAGGGGGCTCGAACCCGCGCCACTGCTTCGGGGTGCTCCACCGTTTCCAACGGACTACGACCACTGGGACAATATATATATATATATATATATATATATATATATATATATATATATATATATATATATATATATATATATATATATTTAAATATATATATATATATATATATATATATATATGAAAGATAATGGCACGAATGATGTAACGCCCCAGTCCCACAGGACTATGTATCTAAAAATGCTAGCCGTATAATAAATATACGTAAGCTGTAAATGTAGTATAATCACAGCTAACTAATCTCATCCACAATATAAAGAATAAAGCTTTTTATAGAATCAAATATGAAATTTTATTGTACAAGTTGTTGGATGGAGACAAATCCACTACCAACTTTAAAAGAAGGATATAACAAAATAAGGAGTGCAAGCAGCAATGATGATCCAAGAGCATGTCATCTTCGAAAAGAAGGAGAAGACCACAATCTTGGGCGGAAAGTTATGACCACATACACCTGGAGAGATCACTAGGTCCTAGAGGGACGTAACAAGATACAGAAATCATGCCATATAATTGAATATAAACTGCTGAATAATAATTTGGATCATAACATGGTCCAATACTCAACCCTTGAATTAGTGTACCATCCTCCAACCAAACAAGGACAGGAGATGGCACCTTAATCAATAATGAAGTATATTTCAATGCCATAAATCCGATGTAGTATCCGGATCACAACATGGTTCAATATTTTATCATCGAATCAGTAAACCATACCTACAACCAAACAAGGAAAAGGTGTGGCACACTAGTTCGCGATAAAATACTATTCCAAGCCGCGATTAGGTATAAGTACACAAACCAAAAGTACCTATACCTAAACTGATAGGGTAGCCAAACCAGTCTATGTGAATTCAATTTAAAAACAAACCTCCAATTCATGGGCTCTCCAGCTAAAAATGGGATCAGCATAGTCCCCACTTCGGCACCAGGGGCCTAAGAGCATAATGTTCAGTGAAGAGAAAGTGGCCATTAGTAACAGTAAGAGCATAATACTTCACAGAACGTCAGTGGCCATCAGTATTAGTAAAAGGGTCGTCAACCCGCATCTCTGGTAGAGTATACGGTCACAAAAGGTAATGTGCATAGTCGCCCATACGCTAAGAAAATGTCCTTCCTACCCTATGCCTATATGTGTTGTATCCACAACATGTATAACCTCTATTAACCGTTAAGTCAAACTAATCATGCAATATACTATTAGCGATTAAATCCTATCGAACGACTATATGTACCGGTGGCCAGCCAGCTACGCAAGTCCGAGATCTATATGCAACTCGCGACTTCATGGTACAAACGTGTCAAGGCCAATGAATGCAACACAAACGAAGGGTGGTCCCTTAAATCTAGGGTTAATGTGCATATAAATAGTTAAGAGGAAATAGAACTATGTAGTAAAACTGCATCTCAATATGACTATGTTTCATAATTTATTTTGTAAAAAATAAATAATAAATAATATATTTAATATGTGAGCTCAAGTAAATAGACAATAAATGGCAATGTATCTTGCTTGATAGTGACGCCTGGTGTGGTGCGATGATCACGATAGCACAGAATTTGATTTTGGTGTTAAAACTTTACAAGATGGCCTCGGATGATGGGACAGACTATTCCATCGAGTTTAGAACGGTCAAATTAGCTAGGTCGACATAAGGAAGTCAAGTTTCGTAAGAGAATAGAAAATACGATTAGCCATGGTCAAGAATTGATAGTCGATAAGATTGGCATAAGTAATACATATACTATTTTTTAGAAAAATATTTATAATACTTGAAAACTATATTTTATAACCCCAAAATATTTAGATAAATACATACTTGAAAATAAGTTTTAATTTAGAAACTATCATTTTTATTATTGAAAATAATTTTTGAAAAGTACTGTAAAAATCTAGGAATATCATTTTTAGAGGAAAAAACTATAATTTAATTAGGTAGAAAATATTACAATAATATTTTCACGTCAAAAGTTTATTTTAAATACCATAAAATAGTATAAATATACATTAGCCAAAAATTAAATTCAAAGTTTTAAAAATAATTTCAGAAAAAATTTCATGTTATAGATCATCATGTCAGTTTTTCGAAACATCGAACAGATCGCAAAACCGAGTTCGGGATATCCCAAAATCTCAAAAATAATGCGACGCATCAATTTTCGGACAACTGGCACTCCAATAATTTTATAGAAAAATATATTACGATTTTGCTAAAATAAATTATAGCTTATCAAATTTAACCTCAGTACGGTTCAAAAAAAAACTAAAGGTGAAACGGAGTCCGAAGTTGAGAGATATGGCTCTTCAAAGTTGCTATAGCTGAGGCTGATTTTTATGATGAATGTTGGATATTTTAGACAAAAAAGAGAAGAATTATGATAGTGGAAAGACACCCAGAGTCAGACCCAAGGCCAACACAAGCTGACACTTAGACACCGACACGGTGCATACACAATGGTGGTGGAAAAATTTGTGGAGAAAAACAGTGGAAAGGCTCTCCTATAAATAGGGTGGAGGATCCTAATTAGATAATGATTAGAAACGATTTAAATGCCACTTGATAATCTCACATTAATTTAAATCAACATAAAACCATTTCAATAAAATCAAATCCAACTTTAAAACTAGATAAATATCATCTTTAACTTAAAAGTATTTAAAATCGAATCCAATGAAATCTGCTCCCAATTTAGATTACATCAAATAAATTTAAAATATATTTTTATAAATTAAAAAATAATTCCAATTAATTTAAAATACTTTAAAATATTTCCAAATATTTTTTTCTAAAACTAAAGTTTTACAAAATATACATAAATTTATTTTGATGTACATCGCACGCAAATACTACAAATTAATTACATAAATATTACTTTTGAAATTAGTACATATATTTGTATATCAAATAAAAAGTATTTCTATAATAATAAAAATAAGTTTGGCAAATTTCGGACGACATATTTATACTCGAACAAATATAAAAAATATTTACTTTATATTATATCGAAACAAAATAGTTATTTCTATATTTATAAAAATATAATAATAAAACTGTTGTATAAAATAATTAAAATACTTCATATGTAAGTATTCGTACCTGACGTATAATACCAAAATAAAATAAAATAAAACTATAGTAAAATTTTAGGGGTTTACAAATGATATAAGATATGAAAAGATAATCCAAAAATAGTCTAGAACATATGTCCAATCCATATCAAGACCTAAGAGTCTAAATATCTCCACATCTACATAAGTACAATATGGAGTCATACAATGTCTCAAATTCTAGTACAAATCCAGTACAATAAAATACTAAAGCTAACTAGGCTACATCTACTGGAGACTCCTCTACTGGGCTGGCTCCCCCTAGGTCTCCTGCAGATAGCCCTCATCTACACCTGGTCCATATTAGGTAGGACAGAAGTCCTCCAAATCCCCTAAAAAATATTATCCAGTCAGGATTAGAGCGAAGCACAATCTCTAATAGCAGTTCCAATTAAATGATAAAATCTATAATACAGTTATAATGAGTGCACTACATGATGCAGATAAATAACTGAATCATAACCGACGACATCAATATGAAAATTTGACAACACAACTATATGGCAAGATAGATAAAGAACAGTATTAAATAGAAATACAACTATGTGACAGAGCAGGCAATAAAAATTAGTAGATGGTGTAAAACATCTCAATGAATAGGAAACAGACAGGAAAGAATTATACTAACTACGTGTTTGAAGTAGTAATGTTGACATGTGATTGGCTTGGAAACTTGCACAATATAACTCACAATACTTTCTCTTGCACAATATGGGTATGATCACACTTCTAGCTAGTACTTCCTCCATCCCGACTAGTAAGAGGATCCAAATCAGGACATGTCACGATACGCGAATCATAGTACAATGTCAATACGATAATCATGTACAATATGAAGGTAACATCTTATGACCGAGGATCCAACTATATCAATCTGTGTACCATCGTGTCAGAAATCAAGTAGAACATCACTAAGTACATGAATCATAGTAAATATCAGATAATAAAAAATCTCAGAGAATGTACTCGCCTGCGATCTTGAGCAACAAGTGTGAATCGAGGCCCAAAGTGGAATCACAAAGACCTAAATATGAAATATCAATGTTAATTGGTGTTTCGATGTGTTAAACTTTGATATCTAAGATGAAACATGATTTTTAGTTCAAATCTAGGTCGTGGAAGTCAAACTAGGTCAATACTAGGTCTCTGTGGTCAAACTAGGTCAATTTGACTCAAAGGTTGACCTTTAGGGTCAAACTAGTCAACTTTGGTCAAACTAGGTGCAACCTAAGTTTCTAGGTCAATACCTTCCAAGGTAATCTAACCTATACTAGGCAATACTAGGCTTATCCTAGGTGTTTACCTCTTTAGGATACCTATAGGGTATCATGTAATATCCTACTATTATCCCTATACACATTACCTAATCTTATAATCCATTGGTAAAAACCCAACCTAGTATCCATGTATCACATGGATACACATAGGTTACCGCCCTATGCATTACCTAGGTTATAGCCCATGACACAATAACCCACTACCTAGGTTACCTAGTACATTACCCTATTTCATATTACCTACATAGGTAATACCCCTTTACCTACGTTACCTTCCCATAGGTAACTATTACATTACCCAACACAAATACAACATCTCATACTATTGCACATATATGTGACACTCTCACACATACTCACACTCACTCTAACTAACACACATGTGTCATGTGACATGTGACACACACACGTATGTCATGTGACATGTGACACACATACGTATGTCATGTGACACACACACTCTTACTAACACACATATGTCATGTGACACACACACACACACACACACACACACATGTGCACTCACACTCACACACACTCTAAACACACATATATGTCTCACTCTCACACATACTCATAAACACATGTACTCACACACACACTAACTCACATATCACTGTGCACTGGGGCTAAGTCCCGTGCCTATGGGCAGTGGGCTCACACTACACCACACTCTCAAGCACATTGTCCAACTGACCAAGGCCTGCATCTAGTGCACTTCCTGTGCAATGCACAGGCCTTACAAGTGTGCTTGGGCGCACTGCTGCACCTATGCAGCCAACACAGGGCCTGTGTGCACTGGCAACAAGCCAAGGGAAGCCCTCTGTTGTGTAGGGAGTGAACCCCTACCTCTACCTGCCTATGCAATGCACCCAGGTTCGCATACAAATCCCCCTACCTACTGCTCACACATACACCCTGCTGTGGTGCAGGAATCCTGCCTAGGCAAGCCAACCCTGCTGCCTGTAGGTGGCCTAAGGCCCCTGCCTTCACTCACTGGCCTATAGTGTGCAAGTGCACACTGCATACATGAACAAAAGCCCTCACCCCTGCCTGTGTGCAACTTGCACACAACTTGCAGGCTCTGTGCAAACAGCATAGGCTTCCACATGTGCAAACACACAGGTGCTTCAAATTCCTACTTGAAGGATCTGTGCACACTTATGTGCCCTTGCTTCGACAAACAACAGGTAATTTGTTGCTTCCACCTTTCCCTACCTATCAAGCTATCATTCTACCTATCTTTTCACCTATCTTTCTAAATTCCAACCATCAATCCACTGATACATCTAACTAGCTAGTAACCTATCTAACCCTCTATGGCTACATACACCTGTGTACACAAGGTACACACACACACAAAGATTTGGGTCACCCCATTCTGCACACACACTATGTTCATGCACACACCAATGCCTAGACTTCTTCCTTGCCTCCATCACATAAACACATTACATTGCGTGCTCTAACACCCACTCAAACATAGGGGCACACATACACTTTCATGTATACACACACACATGTCATACCCCTATCAGTCTACCCACCTAAACATGTCCACCACGTGTAGCCTAACACATTCACATACACTAGTGTGTCCATAGGAATTCCCTACACACACAAACACTAGTGTATCATTAGGATACACACTCTCTCACACATGTCGCACATAGGTGTAGACCTGAAACATTCAAGCAAGCATATGAACACAAACAACCTCTTATATGCACACACACACACGTCCTCTTATATTCCCCTCACACACACTCTAACAAATAGGCACACACACACACATCCACTTATACACATGCACACACTCTTTATTACACATGTACACATGTGTATCCTATACACACACTAATGCAACATAGGAAACACACACACAAGTTCACCTCACTCTACACACCCTATATTACAACACACATGCACATGTGTGATACACAAGTACACCTATGAATGCTATGACACATTATCACACAAGCTTATATATATATATATATATATATATATATATATATATATATATATATATATATATATATATATATATATATATATATATATAAAAAAATATATATATATATATATATATATATAGACACCCAATACCTAAACATGTGCATTCCCAAATCTAATTGTACGTATCACAAGATACCATGACACCATACCATGTATCATATTTAGGACACATACACCAAATCTCGACTCAAAAGGACACAAATCCCTTTGGGGACATATATCGAACACTTGGTGCACAAGCCTACGATACGCCCATGATACTCTACCAATCTTTTTTCGAATCCTACCAAAACACATGAGCATGCCTAAAATGACAATTAGAAGCTAATGAGAGTGGTGTCTAGCTAGTGCAATGTGTTATGTAAAATATGACACGTTGTGACAACTGTAGGAGTAAAACCCCCAAATTGACTCCGTGTCTTAGTATGACATGACACAACCATTAGTATTCATTTGTGGATACATCTCTAGCTGCACACATCATTCACATGTCCATTTAGCCTATCAAACCATATGACAAACACTTGGTGTACCATTCTCGGATTTTTCAAAAAATGGAACAAAAATCCTATGTAACTTCTACCAACATGGTCATTAGAGTCGTGTTCTTCTTCCTATGACTACCCCTAGTCCATGGGTGGGTTTTCTAATGATGCAATGCATGAAATAGTGTCTAAACATGGAGAAAAGACTAGTAGTATACCTATTGGGAGATGGATTCCCAATGTTGCACCACAAGTGGACTCAAGAGAGATGTTGGACACAATCCTTCAAGCCAATAGCCTCCTCTTCTTGTTCTCCTTGGCTCCCAAGCTTTTTGGCTCCTTGGATGAAGAATAGGAGAAGATTGAGGGTGATTTGGAGTATTTTTTATAGAGGAATGAATGGATTTTTGGAAGAACAACAAAACTAGGGTTTTGAGCTACAAAATAAAGAAGTGGAAGAATGAAACCTCTTTCCTATTGTGGCTGGTCATTTGAGCCCTAATTTGCCTATTTGAAATATCCACTTTGCCCTCTCAAGTTGTCATGAAGGTTTGGTTAACCTATGGAAGCTTTTAGCCTAAGTTGGTAATTAGTCATAATCCTATTCATGACTTATTATGACTTAAATGAGTCTAATATGCTAACCTAAAATGTAGGTCCAAGTGTCATGACAAGTCCAAATAGGTTCACTAACCAAGGGTCCAATAAATAGACTAGTCTACTAATAAATACAACCGCCATATATAATTAATTAAATAAATACATATAATATATTAATAATATAAAATAACAAAAATACCCCTATCTGGAAATGTGGTAGGGACAATGCCAAGGATTGTCACATCCTGAAAGGACTGATCCAACGGCTTATCGACGCAAAGGCTATTACCCTCGACTTCGAAGAGCACACGGTGGCGGACAACATGGTGTCAATAGAGTTTGGTGATCTTTTCGGAGTCAAAGTCCAAGACGAAGTGGTCCCGATTCCCAAAGCCACGATCGCAATTATCAACCTTCCACCAGCGCGCAACCATGCTGCCGGAATGACCCCAATCAAGACGGCAAGGGGCAAAATTATATGGATACACCCAGATCTGATGGACAAAATAGTTCAGCCTATGGTCCCTCCAGCCTCAAAACATAAGATGCCTAGGCCGTAATCGACATAATCTTTCTCAATAAAGGAACGTGTGAGGAGCACGTTTTACGACAAAGGCCCCATGGGCCGACATCAAAAAAAGAGAAAAAATAAAGGAAAAATAAACATGTGCCTCCTCAATATGCCATGTCTCTCGAATAAGTTTCTTTTATAAAGCTTGAATATGAACAGAGGCTTTATATGATGTTTAACTCTCTACAAAACGGATGTCGGGATATTTTCTACTACATCCATCATACCTCGAGTAAAAATATTCACATTCTCAGAAAAGAGAAGACATAGACTCTTATCAAAAAGAAAAATCTATTACATGTTTTGTTCACATACTAGAACTTGTTTCTACACGGAATCTTGTCGCAACTGGGTTCCCATCACTTGCGTACAGCTCCCTCGGGAGGGTCATCCTGTCACAGGTCCTACCCTGTAATGACGAATTCGAGAGTCTCGCAAGAGCCTTCAAGCCTCTTCTAAAGGATACCCAGAGAAGACGACGAGAAGTAACAAGAGAGGACGTTTTTATGGAAGCTTCCAAGCCTCTTCCCATGGTCGAGGCCACTCCTTCCGAGCAAGCCATCAACAACCGTCACCTGGAAGAGGAAGTACGGGGAACAAACAATCAACCAAAACTCGATAATCAGCATCCGCCTTGTCCAAGGCAAGAGCAGCATGCCTTCTTTTCCAGGAAGGGTGAAGCTAGCAATGAGAAGAGGAAGATTCCTACTTTTTACAATATTTACCACTTTCCCGTTCGGCTCCACATTAGAAAGAAAACCTCTATATACAAAGGAGCATACGAGACCGTTCCTCGCGATGTCAGGAGTACTTTTTGGTGCTTCAACCATCGTATAATCTGAAGACTCGACGCTAACTGCCACCATTATTCCTGCTCGATTTGCCAAAAAAGAAAAAGGCTACAGGCCATGAAAGGAGAAGGGATAATCAAGCATGAAGAAGAGAAACAGATGAGGTTGTGGAAGAAGGGGTCTCCCAAAGCCTTATTTATAGCCACAAGATTCATCAAGAAGACAGGTGAAGAGTCACTCCCTATTAAATAGGAGTAACTCCTGCATGTCTAACGAGGAGCCTATCCTTTTAACTTCCAGTCGGACCTGGTCAAATCAAGATACTCGAGCCTCATGTCTGCCATGACGGTAACAAAAAAGGGGAAAGACTACATATTTGTCACGTCAAACCCCAACAAAGCCCGAGCGAGCCCGATCTCATAATGGGTCCACAAATAAGGATAAAAAATAGAAAGGAGGTAAATTGCCATTACTTCTTCTATTCAAAAATATATATACAGAGAAGTACAAAAAAGAAGGAAGGATAGATTTAAATTTCCACACAAAATCCCTGAAGTCGCTGACGGAGAGAAGCTATGAGCTGTTCCTTCTTCTCACAAGCACACCTAGCTTCCTGCTCAATAACAATCGGGTCTACTAGGCGGGTATGGGAGGCAAGCCTATCCTTTGGATCTCTCACTACAGCCTCCATAGTAGCAGAAGACGCACTGATCTTCTCCAACAGCTGACTAGTGGCATCCTGATCTCGGGTGAGGCCAGTCAGATGAAGCTCCAGCCTTTGGTGTTCTGTTCGAAGCTTTTCTACCTCCATTGTGATCCTAATCATCATTTGAGCGATAAAGTCTCGCTCTGAAGACAGTCACATCGTTGCACCATATAACTGGAAATGCTTCTCAGCCAAGTGGCTAAAAAAATAAATAAGGGTACTCATACCCTCAACACATATCGCTTTTCCTTTAGCAGCCTTGTCAAGTAGATGGTTGCGCTCGGTAGAGGCCAGTGCATCTACATCAGCCTCCTGAGCATATTGAACCTTGTTGAGGCACTGCCCTGCTGACTTAAGCTTGACGATGAGTAATTTGGCTATGCGCTACAAGTCAGAGAAAACTCGAAGGGTTTAGATCTGGCCCTCAGCTCCACGCTTAGCCCAAGAGAAGAGGCAACTTATTGCTAGGAAACCCTGGATGCCCTGCTTCAGAATCAGGTAGAAGGTCCCGATCAAAATTTCAGCCGTACCACCCATGTCATCGGAAACGGACGAAATAGAAGGGGTCACGATCTACTCCATAGGGTTGACACCCGAGGCGATGGATGAGAGGACTGGCCTGCCAACCATCTTTGTCAAAGTAGGAGACCCAGAAGCGGCAGCAACCAATAGCAACACCTGCATACTAGGGAGCCTGGCTATAATGGTCTCCACAGAAGGGACCTCGGTGTCGTCCACACCAGAACCATAAGCGGGCAAAAAAGCCTTGACTTACAAAGAAGAGTCATCGGTGCTCCCCGCACAAATTGGAGGAGGAGGTACACTAACCTCTCCCTCAACCATAGTAAGAAAAGATGCAGGAGTCAATTCCCTCCGAACACTCACTAGCGCTCGCTGCTGAACCGATGTCAGTCGCTTCTATGCCCCCAATTTCAGTTGGCAGGGAAGGTTCACACCTTCCCATGACTAGGCTGTCTTCTTTCCTTTCCCCGACATTCCCTTCAGCCTCAAATGAAACCAGGAAATAGAGTTACAGAGGTCCAGGATGACCCGACGTACCCGAGAAATCTGGTGTCCCTCCATGGGGGGGTATCATGATCCTCTGGTACCCCCGACGATTGTGGCAACCATGAAGCTCCTGCTACATCTTCCTCAGATCCATCTTCAATCCCAATCAGAGGCTACACTAAATGGTAAGCAGGAGTCCACTTCCTAGATGCCTGCACAAATCTAATACAACTAATACAAAAGAAAGAGAGAAAGGAAGACGGTGAGCCAAAGAAAGGAATTCGAAAATGGACTACCTTCAGACCTACATGGCCCCTGGTCGACAAATGATTACCTTCCTCAAAGTCTTGGTAGCACGCCGCAAAACCGTTTCAGCCGGTCGATTTCTAGGTCTCCGAGGACTGCTTGCATCCGGAGCCGCATGTCCTGAATCATCCCAGCAAAATCGAACTAAATTAGATCTCTTCTACGGAGGCACATTCTCAACAATACTGGACTCAGGAAGTTGCTGAGAAGAAGAAGGCGGAGACATCAGCTTCATCCCCACAATAAAGCTAATCCCCATGCTATAACCAACCGGGGTTATGAACGTTTGACAGTGAAAGATAGTCGAGGTAAAGACAACAACGGGCTCACTTTTAGCATTTGGCAACTCGAACTTTGTGCCAGTACCAATAGTAGAATAATAGTGTCATATCCACACATCGTCCAGCACGTTTCCCTCGAAGCCAAGGTGCGGATTTGGATACTATAACAAGAGCTGACAATACCCAAATTGCCTAGCAAACCTGCACAACAAGTAAGACTCCAGAGAAATGATATTCTTACTGCGATAAACCAAATAAGACGGTCTTATAGAGAAAAGCCAATGTCTGGCTAGGGTAGAGAGCACATGAGTACCCATCTCTATGTTAGCATTCAAAAGACCAGCATCCTCTTCAGGAAAATTAGGCACTACGGAGAAGAAAGAGTAATCATCTAGGGAGGCTAGGGCCTACAGATAATAGGGTGCCTCTTTGGAAACCTGAGTTATCGCCTCTTATTACCGCAAGAAGGCATCTTCCTCCAAAATACTGTCATCATCTTCAACAGACACTAAGGAGCGATGGTATAGCAAGAACCACCTCAACAGGTAGTGGCCAGGCATTCCCACACAGTTGAAATTACCAACCCCTTGTGGGCTAGAGCCTTTCGGATGAAAATGCGAAGGCCCCGTTGGAGGCAGCAAACTACCACAGAAAGAAGGGCTAACTTGCGCTCAAACACCAACTTCACCGAAGGGAGTATCAAGTTACGGTTGATCCAATCTATCCAACCCGAACCCCCGGGAACCACGTACAGCCGCAACCAGTGCATCAGGAAAACGGCCAAAATAGTCTTGGCAGACAAAGGTTGCGTGTCTTGAAAGATCTAAGATAGATCTTCCACTGTCCTGTTATCCCGTTCTTACCCAACCACAAACTTTTCCTTGCTCCGGATTAGAGCCCTAATTTGTTGGTGAATTTGCAGCTCTCTCACCTGGACTCGCTGTGGGTCAGAAGAAGGAGAAAAAAGATGAGCCATCCACTCAACAATCAGTGGAGGTGCCCCTTCGTCTTCTTGTCCCCTTCGAGAGATGTCTGCACATGGAGAGATGGCACGACAATTCCTTATCCACACTAATGAATTCAGGATCCTCCTTTCTCCGCGATCGCAATTCCTCAATTAAAGGAGTATACTCTTCGTAGGGCTCTTCGTTCAAAGGTAATGCGAACACTTCATACATCTCGTGGAGGACCAACCCTATTTCACCACCTAGCATGAAGAATGTACCAGTACAACAATTGTACAACTCCAACAGCACGATAAAGGCACAAGCGACGATATCTAGCCCCCGTTTGGTCGCTCAGATAGCAAATAACAAGCCGATCGTCCTTAACCCAACCTCATACTTCTCCAAAATCCACCCTGACAGAGCCTCCCACATAGGTTTATGGTGGGTCCAACCAACAAATCGGAGTTGTCCAAGGGGTAAAGATCCTTTCGCTGCTAGTCTATTTACAAAAGTGTCTGCGACAAATGGAGCAGTTGGAGATAGGTCATTCAGAGGGGCACCGAGTAGTAAACCCACATACGGACCAAGAACAGGAGCCCTGAAGTTTGCATACACCATCTTCGTCATTAAAGAGATCCGAACGACACCAAGCCGGATGTTCACTAGTTCCTTGGTCAGCCTCACACACATCCCTTGGGAACTCGCCTCCAACGAAAAAGCGAACAATAACAAATGGCATTCCATCGAAGACAAGTGCATGCACTTTCCGCTAGAAGAGAAATGCCAATCCTCTTCTATCTTAACTACTTTTGGCGCCAAAAAAGAAGGGCATCGCCAAATAAAAATGATGGTTTTAGAAACCCTTCTCCCTTGGCGGAGTAGAGCTTCCCCACATTTAACTGTTCCAGAAGGAAAGAAAAGCTCGGATCGTGTACCACCTTCAGACAAATTTTAAGCTGGCCTTCGTTAATATGGACCTGGATTGCGGCCTTTAGTTCATCAAAGTTCGTCCCCGACAACATTTGCTTTGCACTCAAATGGAGCTCACCCGGTGATGCTCGAGGAAGAACTACTACAAAACAAAAATTGGTGGGCCGACTCAGCACATTTGGAGTTTTAGAAACAAAACCTACCAAACACGCAGCTTTCTTACCTTCGATCGACGGCTGGACATCAAGAGGACACTTCAGCACCCCCTCATCAGACCCAGAACCCGGATCCTTACCTTTACTGGCCTTCTTCGCACCACACCAGGAGAGGAAGCTTTGGGGGCCATGACACCTAGGGTTTGCAAACGTGCATAGAACAAAAGCAAATAGACTACTTTGTTCTCTTCAAACCAAAACCCCTTAATAGCTGAAGCTTGCCAGCTTGGCAATGTTTTCAAAAAAGGGTGCACCCAGAAGAAGCGACATCATCAAGAGTCCAGAGACACCACTAAAGTCTCGATGGCCTAAGGAACATGAAAACCCCTTGCTTCTGTTCAAATTATTCCAAACTTATCACCAAGTTTGAAAACTTTGAAGGAGGTCTCGTAGAAGCATAAAAATTGTCCAAGCTCAATCAAGACCAAACCACCTCAGGCAAAGTACACGTAGGCCCGTAAGACCTCTAGTGGGACGCAAAATTCTAACAGGACAGTACCTCGAGATACATCACCTTTGTAGAACCAAAGGCAACTGGACCAGACCATGCGACCAGATCACATACGGCCCAGATACTATGTGGCCTTCCTTCCAAGAAGCCCCATATGGCCAATGGTGCATGTGACTCAAATGGTCCACTAGTCTCCATATCAAGACAGATGGCTCGAATCCTTGGCTGAGCCACCCTCTACACTAAGACAGCTGGCTTGTACCCCAAACCTGATCATCACAAGCTGGTTCGCATCCCGAACCAGATCACCTCAAATCCTATTGGTAACGACTAAAAGGATCAAGACCACGTTTATGGTTTGTGCACTATAACCGCCCCTTTCAAGCCGAAGATTCTTTCCAAATTATGGCCAGCGCCACGTATCAACCAAAGATCGTGCCCCCTGAGCTAAGTCTCATATTTATGGCACGTGCGTTACATAACCGTACTATGCAAACGACAGGTTATCCTAAACACTCGTGCGAGATGGGTCACCTATGATCAAGTCGTACAGATGGAGATTCATAATCACCAACAATCACACCCGAGGATCCTTAAGTTCTCATCCGGAGCTCCTGTAATAATGGTCGCCCTATCAGCGACTCAATCAGGCCAAGCGGTTAAACAGTCTGCCTAAACAGCTGTGACAACCCAGATAACGTCTTCCACACAGGAGATCCTCCCTCATCATTACCTCCTTCACAGCTTGCCCTTATATGGAAAATAGAAAGGAGGTGCAATCGAACAGAGAGGAAGAAGATCAGATTATCAACTGATCAGATCTACCAAATCAACCTTATCGCTGAGTGTACCAGATACACAAGAGAGAGTCATAGAAAGTACTTCGAAAAGCTACTTAGTATCAAATCGTCAACGGAGTAAAAGGGTCATTATAATTCCCAGTCTCCATCAACACACTTCTTCAGAATCTATTTTTTGCACTTGAAAATCCTTACTATTAAGGATTTATTGTACTGTTCAAAATCATAATATACAAAGGATAGGAAAGGAGTCTCGTCTCAACCTGTCTCTTCTTTCCTTATCCTTTTGAAAGATACATATCATCCCAAATATATCTTTCCCAAACGCGATGGCGAACAACCTTGCCTTGTTTTTACTGTATTTAACTCTCATGAATATTATCATGTTTCTCTGTATTAGAAATAGTACAAAGGTCGCGTTTAAGAATGCCTCGGGTGCAGTCGACGAAGGCGTCGATATGGGTTGTATTAACTTAGTTCTAGTAGACTTACCTAAGTTGAGGAGTCATTAGTATGACTCCTAGGCCATGACACAAATCATTTCATAATACTGTGAGTGAGTTCATATTGGACACAAGCTTGCACAATCAAGTAGCTATCGGAGCAGTGAGTTCATGTGACGGTATAGACATAGTTATTGATAGTCTAGCTTATTTATGACTTGATATATAGTACGAGATGTGCATGTTGTAGTCACAACTTGTGCATTGGCATTTGTATGGAGAGCATCAATAGTAGGCGTATAGGACAGCCAAATTGGTCTGTCATAGTCTTCGGATGAAACTATGGAGTTATGATTGCATGTTTCTAGTGACTCAATAAAGTTGTATGTATTATTGTGGGATTATATATGATGTCGGTATATCAGACGATGGTCGCTAGCGCTACGCTATGTCAATTGATGATATATGCCAGTGTATATGCGGTATCTAACCAAGGGCTATGCTAAAGATTATTATCAAGCTTGTCCTACCCATACGTACCAAGGTTATCCTCAAGTGCATTCACATAGAGTGGTTAGTTCACCTTTACGTTTATACAATATTTACTTTATGGCATATATTTTGTATCTTGTTACGTCCCTCTGAGGACCTGGTTCCCGGCCAGATTGGAAGTTGGTTGATATAGTGACTTGCTAGAGCTGATGATAGGCAACGTCGGATTTTCAGGTGTATAGTAGCTAGATGTTTATCTTTCATTGTTCATCTATTATCCTTCTATTGCGTGTTAACTGCTGTTGAAGTCTAGTTTTACAATCTCAATCTTCTTCGAGTTTGCTCGGACATGTATATCATAGGGCGGCTGACTCTAGTACATGATGTCAATTCTTGCTATATTTACTTATATGTGGATTGAGACTAGCTGAGATAGCATATGCTTAGTATATTTTTACAGCGTAATACATCTGGGTATGTCCATTAAATTGGAGAACATATTCCAGATCGTATTAGCTGGCATCATCTCGTCCAAGTTCCCAGGTATTTTGGATCTAGGCGTTACAGTAAATATTGTGTAAACATATGGTGAACTAACTAACTAAATGAACGCAATTTGAAGACAACTTTGATGTGTATGGGTAGGTAAGATAGGTATAAGGCGTATCATCAAGCCAGAGGCCAAGTATATATACTAGCATACATCCCGATCCATTCCTAGTGCACAACTAGTGACTACTATCTGATATATCTACTAGCATATAAGCCCATAATCGAGTAACAAGAAGCCCATAACCGGGTAACATTGAGGCTGATGTTAATGTCTGTCCAATACACCTAGTAGCCGACCTATGAAAATGAACAAGTCGTGTCCACAACTTGGACATTTTATATCTTATTACTAGGTCACAAATAAGCTAGAATTAACCCAACTGTATATTATACCATCACATGTGCTACTCGGACTGGCAGCTAATTGAGCGAGTAAGCTCGGACCATAACATGAACTTTATCGATGATATGAAATAATATGTGTCAAGGACATTAGAGATATAATGATAACTCCACAACTTAAGGTACGTCTACTAGCAACTAGGTCAATACATAAGACCAAACATCGATGCCTTCGTCGACTACATCCGAGATATTCTCAGATGCACACACTATATTATATTCAAAGAACAAGTGTATAAACAATAATAATTTAGTTTAAATAGTAAAATAAGGTAAGGTATACTTTCATGTATCGTGAATGGTGAGTTGATGACGTTCATACTATGAACATAACAAGTCGAAGGTAGTAGAAAAATATGGAATCATCACAGACGTCTTCAGATGATGAAACAAATAAGACCAACGTTCTCAAAATGCATGAGAAAGTTATAACAGCCTATCCATAAGTACAATTTGGATACATGGGCAAAAATGATAGTACAAGTCAAAAAGGGGTCTGTAAGTGGCCCCACCTTACACCGAAAAATGTGTCATAACAAACCTACCAAATTTAGAAAATTATGTCATTTTGGGGTACAATGACGTCACAAGTCTAATAGTGGTGTCAGAATATGAATCTGAAGTCTCGAACTCAAAATTGGGATTTTATAAGATATAAATTATGAATTCGAATGGCCAACTTTGGCGTCAAATTCCACCAATCAAAAGACATACTAATGGAATAAAAAATTTATCCTAGGAAGGTGGTTATACCTTCTGTACATATGAACCGATGGCTCATCGAACGGAGCAACGACGAGGGAGAAACAAATCCACAAAATTGGCTCCACAAAACTGTTAAAATAATACAGTTTAAATGAGCAACTTGGTGATCAGTTTTGAGCTATCAAATGATTGAATTAACGGCTAAAGCTTGAGAGGAGAGTAGAGCTATATGTCAAGATTACGATGGAAGAATCGGTTCAACGATCCAACAATTGGATTGTCCAAAAATTACGTGCAAAGTCACCATCCCGAAATACAAATTTTGTATCGCACGTCACGACGAGTTTTTGATTCAAAATTGAAATGGACAGCCGGAAGATGCACGAGGTGGTCGATGACCGGCTCTGGAGCCTCGGGGCTCCGACATACAACCCCGGGGAGTCATTGCCATTGTCAGCGATGCACAAAAACCAGGTTGGGCGTGTGGAGAATCGTGCGACTAATCTCGCTTGGGGAGGCAGGTCAGCACGCGACTGATCATGGCAGAATGGACTGGGGAAGCAGGCGGCCATCTAGGCACGCGGTAGGGCCGTTGTGCATCGTTTGGACGTGTACGGCCAGTTGGTCGCAAGATTAGGCACGGGCCAAAGCTAGTAGGAGGCGCTGCATGTGTAGCTCGGTGGCGGCTCGGCCAGGGTGCAGCTCGTGTGGGGTAGAGCGTCGTTTGATAGAGGTCGTTGGTGCGACGATAGGATCCGGGCAAGCCAAGGCTGCTGCCAACAACATGGAGAAGAGTAGTAGTAGCAGTCGTCGCAACTGCTGTAGAAGCGTGGAAAATACTAAAAAAGGTGCATAGCTGTTATGCACCTAAATATGACATTCCTATGTCAAAGGCTGTTAACTAAAGACTTAGAATTTCTAAAAGACACATTGTCCAAAGTTGGACCCGACAAACGCATAGTCTCTTCAAACGCATGATGAGTTTTTGTCTCTTATGTGAAAAGACAGACTTTGGGCAGTGTGCAATGTTCATATTACGAGAAAGATGTCAGTAATTTTGACATCCCCATCATTACACTTTGCCAGCTGTGAAGGAAGCAATTGTATGCGTCTACTTCCAGATTATTATTTTGCAGTAAGCGACTAGGGAAGCTATACATTTAAATATTGACTGATCCATAGCTACTTGAAGAAAAGTTACCGTTTGTAGTAAACAACCAATTGCTATGCGTCTAACAATATATGACGCATAACTAATCCCCACTAAACAGATCGTGTGCTGGCATGATAGTGTTTCGTGCAGTACATCTCAAATACGTGGCGAGCTATACATGATTCTCGAGCATGTTCACTCCCCACTAACCCCCAAAGCTCATGCGCCTACCCAATTTTATGCATCTCTGAGGCAAAAGACAGTATATTTTCTACACATATGGACATGGTTGTTCCAGTGAAGAAAAGCTATAAATAGAGGACAGTTCCTTCCTCACACAGACACACAGAGAGGCATAAGTAAAGACTACGTACTTTGCTTCTTTGCTAAGAACTTTTAGAGAGAAAAAGAGAGCTTTCAGTGATACAATTCCCCTTGCAATCGAGATTTCATCAACCACATAGCTTTAACAACTTCTGCATCAGATCGTCAACGGAGTAAAGAAGTCAAAGTAGACTTAATCTCTATCGCCCCAATCCCCAGATTTTTTTTGTACTCGGAATTCTTGTTTAAGATTCTTGTTGTGCTTTTTTTTTACAATAATACAAAAGATTCTACATTTTTCGAACCCTTTTTGTGTTGAAACAATAACAGTGACACTGCTGGGGACGACTTTCTCCACCGACGAAAAAGTGATGGCACAATCTGATGTGACCAAGCTTGGTTCAGTTGCTAAAATGTTGGTCATGCAGTTGGACTAACAAGCATATGAAGCGATGTTGTAACACAAAGACTCTAATCCGACCATCAAGAGGCAGAAGTCCAAGTGTATTCGTAAGGCTTGGATCCCAAAGTCTCTTCCTGCTCTTCCTAATGCCGCTGATGGCAAAGGGAAAGCTCTAGCCACTGTGGGCCTGGTTGACAGTTCAGAGGCGCATGGCTCAGTACCAGCCACAATACTGTCTAAGGACATTTCTGCCACTCAGACGCGTAAGATACATTATGCGTCTAAAAGAGGTTCTACCAATGTTAAGAGTCTATAGGCATGTGTGTGTATAGGCATATGTGTTTGAATGTTAGATTCTATAGGCATATGTGTGTGTACATATATATATAGATATAACTTTTTGGTTTTCTGTTTTGTGTGTGTGTGTATATATATATATATATATATATATATATATATATATATATATATATATCTATATATATATATATATATATATATATATATATATATTTTTTATATATATATATATATATATATATTTTTATAATATATATATATATATATATATATATATATATATATATATATATATATATATAATATATATATATATAAACAAAAAAAAATATATATATATAAAATATATATATATATATATATATATATATATATATATATTTATATATATGTGTGTGTGTGTGTGTGTGTGTGTGTGTGTGTGTGTGTGTGTGTGTGTGTGTTTGTGTGTGTTTGTGTGTGTGGTGTAGGGATATATATATATATATATATATATATATATATATATATATATATATATATATATATATATATATATATATATATATGAGGAAAATGTACCTAAGGTCGACCTCATTTTCCTCACTTTACAACATTTTTTTCTTGAATTTTTTTTTATGGGATTCATCTACACCTTATTGATTGGCAACATACCAAATTTCAAGAAAAAATAATATTGTTTAGCCCCCTATCTATCCCTTACAAAATCGACGGTCTAAAACTTTGCTGCTACACCGTCGATTTTGCACCTTATTGATAGGGGGCTAAACAATATTATTTTTTCTTGAAATTTGGTATGTTGCCAATCAATAAGGTGTAGATGAATCCCATAAAAAAAATCAAGAAAAAAATGTTGTAAAGTGAGGAAAATGAGGTCGACCTTAGGTACATTTTCCTCTCTCTCTCTCTCTCTCTCTCTCTCTCTCTCTATATATATATATATATATATATATATATATATATATATATATATATATATATATATATATTATATATTCTTTTTTTCTTTCTTTTTTTGGTGTCCACTTCTTAATGGAGCATGGAGGCTCGAACCCGCGCCACTGCGCCGAGGTGCCTCGCCATTCCCAACGGGCTACGGCCTCGGGGATATATATATTTATATAATATAATATGAATAATATAATATGTGTGTGTGTGTGTGTGTAAATAGATTTGTGTAAGTGTATATATGTACATAGAGATCAGTGTGTGCTAACTGATGGATAAACAGATGGATAGGTTGACAAGGAATAGGGGGTGTTACAACAGTTGTAAGGAGAGGGTAGTGGCTTGCACAGCTGTTGGCCACAAGAAACTCTTCATTTCTCCTCCCTCTGTATAAATGCCTATTTAGGAATAGAAGAGTAGCAGTGGACAGGGCATTAGGCCTGGGTAGGCAATGCACTTGCTTGCTGCACTCGTAGTGTAGTGGAGGAGGATGGCAGGCAGTAGGGAAAAATATGTTTACCTCTGCTTGTGCAGAGAAAGAAACAGCATCAGTAGCAGGGTGCCTGTAATGCCCCGCTCCGCTCGGCGCATTACGCTGAGACATTGACTCAAAGAGTCGCGTTGACCGAATGAAATATAT